>JTDE01003792.1:0-46182 GCA_014338405.1 Paragonimus skrjabini miyazakii | reverse complement strand
CCCTGCTACTTGATGGAACTGAGCACTGACGTCTGCGGCAGCCGAGACGGTCTGAGACTGAATACCGCGTGCAAATGAGTGGTTTTGTTTCAGGTTTTGTTTCAGGTTTTGTTTCAATGCTTAACCCCTGTATTGCTTGGTCGAATAAACAACCCTTGCGCCATCCGCGTTCTCGGATCACAACACTAGCACATTTCTCGCCTATATCAAATTCGGCCTGAAGTTATTTGAAAATGAATAGATTTGAAGTGCACTAGTTCAGTCAGAACTGGCCACACCATCAAGCATGAAATCGATGGTGTATGTTTTAGTAGTGTTGGCGCAGCAACAAACTATGGAAAGGGAATAACGAAACGGGAAGTCAACTCAGGAGTATGGTCCCTCTCATATTTGTAGAGCTTAGGTGGGTAGGGTGATGACCATCCGTCAGTTGAACTATAACTTCTATAGTTTGGGTGGCACACCCTGACCAGTTTACTGTTCAAAGTTTGATAGGGCCACCAGCTCTCACACTGTGCACTACTGCAACTGAGAACCACAGCTGGGCACACACAAAATGAACTGTTCGCTAGAGCCTTTCACAAGCTTTGACTTGCCTTCACGGAAATAAAAGTATCAATCACAGCTAACGTAAGAGGCACCTACACCAATCGTCTGTGTATTCCTGGTGGGGTCATTTGGGGGAATCAACACAAGTTTCACTGAAGGCGTGCTGGTCTCAGCTAAATCACGTCAGTACACAGATGTGCTGATACGTTATCTCATTGCTTGGCTTTCTCCCACACAAGTTTCATCATGTGGCTACCATTCAAGAAATTGATTGGAATAAACTTGTTATGGATTCGTGGCAACAAACTTGTCCTGTAATTCAACGTTAGTTGGTGGTACCGGTTTCTCGAACGATGCTGTAATTTACCTTAGTACTGGTGTTGAGATAAACGCTGAAAACTACTGGGAACAAAAGAAACCCCGTGTGCTGAAATAGGCGTGTCACAACTTTCAACTGCATAGTTTCAGTATCGTTTGGAGCGCACACTACCACACTCTTAGGTGCACACTTTTTTGAGTGCGGTCGCATAAAAATTAGACTGTTATACAAGTTCGTCTTGCAATATTTGGAAACTCTGGAGCCTGTGGGCTTCATGTTTATCAGCGTATTTCCCAACAATGAGAAATCGTGATCGTTTTATAGTTAACAAACACTGGTGTCTTATCATAAGCATATTTATTGACAACGCAAACCGACGTAACATGGTACTTTTACCACGCTCTATCGTTAAACAAGAAAAGTAAACAAATTTAGGCAATAAGTCTGTCGTCTATAATAATCAAATCGTGTAGCCTAAATAGGACTGTCACACGCTCTCATGAACTCAAATGACGTACAGTTACGGTATGGACTCCAATTTGCGTCCATCCTGCTCTACACATGTGGAGTAATTGTGAATCCTTTGCTTGTTCTAAACGGAGATGTTAGGAAGCAACAATGAAACTAGTACGACCGTGGCGTATACACGACATGTACCAATTGATTCCATGGGAAATAGTCAGGAGGGATCAAATCGGTAGACCCTGTGGAACAATAAATACGTCAGCAACAACCAATACACCTGTTCGGACATACGTTAATCCACGAGATGAGTACAAGTTCTACGAAAAATGTGGATGCTTCATCCTGTTGGAAGTATACACTACCATGCCACATAGGACTTAAGATTTCCGAACATTTGAACGGGAACCTAGCTTAAAGCTCGATATAAGTGGGACTATTGGCTGTACCGTCTTTGAAGAAAATGATATCATCGGTTATCGGACAAGTTTGCAGCAAACTATTCAAAGCACCCTAAAAGTTTCTTCCACTCACCTTCTTGGGACGCAAATCCATGACATGTATGAGTGGAAGTCAAGGCGCTTTGGCGAGCAGTGGACTGAACGTCGACTACTCGCTAGTTGTCAGGATAACCTGCGCGTCAAAACCTTGAACAGTCCGTTGACCTTAGAGTCGATATTTGTCTTTACTTTCGCCGTGATATCGCGCCTGCTAGCACTTCGTCGACTCGTTTTTTTCCTAACATCTGTCGTATGAAACTGATCTTTCACCTTTTGCAGTAGCAACATGCAAGGTCGTCCTTTCTCTGGATGTCACTGGTTACACTCCTTGTAAGTTTTCCGTAAGCTAAAACCGGATGAATCTAGGTAAACTAGTTTAGGTTCAATCGTGTCTTCCAACTCCATTGTTCAACAGTTGAGGTAATTACTTATTATTGACCCCGGACGGTAGTCAAGTTCGTCTGATCAATAATGAAGAGACTACCGTGAGGTAACAGATCGGTACATGTGTGTACTGATCGGAATCAACTAAGATAAGGGCGCACCTTGCTTTCTGGGAGGCTTTTTTGATTCACCAACTCAGTGCACCAAAAATAGACAGATACTAAACATTGATACCTCCCATGTTGGCTAAGATACACTATCTTTGTTTTGTTGAGGGCAGATCCAGGTTTGTGGCTGATGGGATGGTTATTTCATAAAGACGAGACTGAGACTGTATTTCGGACAAAATCTATCGTGCGCCAACACAGAATTGTAGTACTGACGAACACTCAAGACTACTGATTAAATCTTTCGTTAGTCTTTATTAGCACGTGGCTTGTTTGACCTTATTAGTTGGTGTGCCATCCATCTTATGTTCACGTGGGTGACTTTTGACCCAATTATGTATGGTTCGTTAGACGTTCCGCGTGTGTTAATTGGTTGTACGGTGTTTATAGTGGTTGTCTGTCGCTCCAATCGACGCACGACATCACATGATCGTCATATCGTGTGACTATTGGTAGATATGTGTGGCTTTTCTGATTGGCCTGAGGTTGCGTCTGTCTGATCCAATAATCAGATACAGTTGCTAGTGCACGTTCTGTTGCGGTCAAGTTTTTAATGTTACAGATGACCGGTGTAGTTTTGTTCAATCATCCGTTTACACTTGATCGTCCTACTAACCATTTACAGACTGGCCACAAGGAGTCAGTAGTTTCCTGCTTTCTGAATAATTGATTGTCAGAGTGGTCACATTTCTGATCAATATGACATTCGTTTTGGTCTCCCACTGAGTAGCATAAACCATTGTATGGTCTCACACGTCGTGTTCACAGCCCGTGCGTTTGGTCGGGTTATAATACCTTCCTCCCTCGGTTTTTGTTGACCCATCGATATTGCTTGCACTGTATCCTGCCATTGTGTGCTACTTTTCTGTCATTTACGCCGAGAGCAGATGTATCTTCCGGTAATTTATGTATGTCGTAATCCGATTCCACTTCTTCCCAACAATGTCATCTCATATAAACCTCTTTTCCAGCTAATTACCTTATTGCCTATCTTGAGTTCGTAGCTTCTTTCACTATTCCTCTCTCAGATAATACCTTTCCTCCAATGTTTATCAGTTCTCGGGATAGGTTGCACCCATAACTCTACCCCAGTTTCAGTAAGTGGAAGTTTTCTTGATCCATGTTTATAATGATGGCGTTTCTGCCAGAACATCACTTTCTTCAGGCGCTAATGCAACAGAGTGCGAGAATTCATTTCCGGTTAGGGAAGTAGACCTACTGTGGACAGTAATGCCCTCGTCCTATGACTGAACACGCGCTACACTAGGCTGGTGTGTATTTCCCTTTCAGAAGTTTGAGGTAAGAATACTCGTAGATGTCTTTCGCTTTGAACAACCATCACTTATGCTTCTCTCACCGCTACCTCTGCTTTTCCGTTCGATTTCCTATGACAAGGGCAGGTAAATTACTGCATGAACTCTCGTTTTTGATTAAAATCTCGAAATCTTGCAATAGCAAACTGTAGTCGGGTGTCATATACGAGCGTCTGAGGTATTCCGTGACGGACGAAATGGAATCGTAGCTTGCTTGTTGCCAACTGCGTGGTTGTCATGGAGAGGAAGTGGATTCCAAAAAAGTCGCCGAAGTAGCTCACTATTATTTAGTAGTTTTAATTATCATATCCGCCGCAACCTTAGCAACAGCCTCCCTAGTATGTCATGTATCATCTTTAAGTTCTTTCTCTGACGAAAGTCGTACACCAGACATGCTGGTCACATAGATATTATCCCGGTTTTGACTCGACGTGCAGGGTCAAAACATTAGTTCGCGAGCCCTTTCGATACCTTTTTGAAGGTGACTTCATGAGCTCCAATGTCGAACGAGGCCACATAGCTGGTGTGTGGATATGCAGGTTGACAGACACAAGGGTTGATTGGTTTGTTCTGTAGGGTATAGATAACATGTTGAGGATTGCCCATGGTTTGGCGGCACAGGTCTTACAATCTGAGGTGTAGGTTTGACTAAGCACGAATCAAGCGTTTGTTTTGGGAAGTTCTGAGTTCTTTACGGTCTCTAGTGCGCACTCTCTCCAGACGTAACCTAAACGTTATTCATCCACAAATGGGTCTTACTGACCTAAAATAAGACTATCCTTACTACTTTGGAAAGTTGAGTCGTCACAACTAAACCTCAAACACAGTGGTGTACCTAATGAGTACCGTTGTTTAAAGGCTTAGAAAAACAGCCTTTCAGTACAACACTTCAGATTGTGTGAACGATGATATTAACCGATGCCTACTCTGTTCCGATGCTGGATCCAATTTATCGCCACCAGAAGATAGGTAGGACTGTCTAGATTCTTAACGTCATGTTGTTGTACGAAGAGCTCACGCATGAAAATAGCTGTTTCCACATCGTTTATGGGAATGACATTTTGATCTCTTTTATTCCTTACTCAAGTCATAGTCACCAGGCGATGGTACTCATCGAAACCAGTAGAATGTCGAGCTAAAACGCTATTTATCAATGAAACCAGTCAAAGCTAATGGTTATCCAGCAATAGTCAATTACTAATTTCGTTGTGCACAACGGTAGATCAAAAGGGAATGATTTTTATGCGCGTATTTAACTTGCCTTTTTGATTTCTTCTGTCATTCGTCTTCGTTCTTCCCGCTCAGCACGTATTCGAGCCCGCTCAAGTTCACGTTCCTTCATACCTGAATCGTTTAAATAGTTGTTTTTTTTAAAGCAGGAAACGGCGCAGTTTTTTAAAGATATGTTTGCTTTAATGTTGAACGAGTACCCAACGAGCGCTAATAAAATTAGACAGTTAGGAAAACACGGTAAATGGTATACTCCCAAAATAGTTAGAACAGTTTAAGTAAGTTAACTGACGGTTGCCCAGAGGCCAACGACAAGTAACTATGTAACAGAGAAGCAAAAAAGATACCTGTTGGATGGTGGTGACTTTAAAACCTGGTTGGATCAGTCGGATTTCGTAATATCATTCGTACCATATAATTGGTGCAAGCAAAATAAAATGTTGTAAGTCCATGATGGCATATCCGTAATATATAATCAGATGTAACATGTTTAGATGGACAAACAAAAGATAGAAAAATATTTGCGCAGAACGTGTATGCAGAAAAAGATGGGATAATGTCCATTTCCACAGAGAATTACGTTTTCACTGATAGTCCCAGATCCCAATCCAAATTGTAGTTACTGAGTTATTGTAACTGAATCTCCGGCCTATTAGCGCGTAAGCTGAACGGAATAACGGTCAATAAAACGGCGGATAAAAGCACGACGGATAACGGTAATGAACGACGGAGTACGGAGTGTACGCAGTCAGTTAGTCTCTGCCCATCTAACCCATCCACCCGAGGCTACCGCATGAACACAAGGAAAAGATTGGCCTCCAAAAAGAGCTTCTTTATGTCTCTCAGCCCGAATACATGGTCACAAACCCCTTTCGTATTTAATAGGGTTTGCGACTGGGAACAAAACAAAGCCAAAAAGAATGAATCAGACAATAGTCCAGATAGTGCCAAGCATACATGTAGTCGGGATGACAACAGTTGTCACAACGGCTGAGAACGATCGTGGAGACCGGAGAAGTGCATCACTATAGCAACGGTGGAGGTCACTCACAAGTGAACTTTGTTAGTCTTCTTGTCACAATATTTTCGAGGAACTGGTGACTTTTCCAACAGAGTTAAGGTGTAAGTATATCAATGCCCACTTGATGATGTGTTACAAGACGATCTACAGGAATTTAGTATTCACTAAATCAGCTATTGTGACATTACAGCAAGGCATTCAAAGCATCAGTAACACCGTAATATACCCTCACCCTCAACAATTCTGTAGAATAAATCAGATGTCATGAAGTTTGGCAACACACACACACAATGCAAAGTGTAATGTAAATTATCACTTCCTCATCCATAATAACAAATAAAGCACAGTCAAATCAGAAGCATTCGTGACAGAGAAATTCAAAGATTTTTGGATGTTCTGAAAGCGCTTGGAAGTTACCGTACGCTTCTGAAAGCTGCTTTCCCAGTGGTTAACCTTTGTTTTATTCATATGGATGGTGTATGCTACGGATAAGTGATTGGGAGCTTTGGCTGACTTAAGTTAGACAATAGTCAAGTTTAATTGCAACATCCAGTTTCAAATAGAGTCCACAGCCCACATCGACCAATCATTATCATCAGTGATGTTTTTTGTCTGGGTTTTGGTAGTTAGTATCATGACTCTGAATACTCGTGGTCCCGACAATAGCCCGCAAAATAGCAGAGTAATAAATGACTATGAACATAGAGCGAAAGAAAAAAAACGGTGAAGCTAGATAAAAAAGAGGCCGACAGGTTCGTAGAGATTTGCTGGTTACTGATTGTAACACATTCGTATGTCCAACAATGCATTCAACTAGCAGTACGAATGGTTGCGAGCGCCACAACCAGGTAGACGGCAACTACCAACCTTGTTCAGCGGAACAGCCAGGGCGTTCATAGCCCGTGACAACACTACTGCCTAACCGCTTTACAGTTTCCTCTAACGATTAGCTGCCAAACTGAACAACACATGGTATTACCTGATGTTCCGTCGTCATACGGAGTACGTGGTTCAACCAGCGAAGACTATACGTTTCCACTATCTCGTGATCGGACGCGAATTCGCGAATGTCGCGTTGCTCACGCAATCAGCTCATCTGATCCAGAATAACTGGTACAGAGAGCAAAGGTCCAATACGAAGGGTTTGTGATCCCTAGATCAAAACTGGGCACGTACGTGCATTATAAACGCGCATTCAATCGGTAATACGATTTCACTAATCACAAATGATAAGATATTTTGGGTACTATATGTTGAACTACACTCAGAGATGATTACGGTTTTCGTATTAACAGATATTTCAGCTAACCTCTATGGATAAAAGTACTATATTCCAGTGCATATCCTTACTCGAACCCGAGTGTAAATACTACAATTACTTGTGAGTAAATTTCAACTTATATCAACCATAGCCTCTTTTCAAATATTGATAGGTTCGTAGGTTGTTACGGGAGAGAGGGAAAATGTTTCGTTTATATGTTCTGGTCTCTGTGTTGGTCGACAAGAAACTGTTTTGTATGGTTTATAAAGGTAGGGAAAAAGTGAGTAAAAGTAAACTTCAATGAAACTATCGGCTGGCAGCCAAACAATGGAACAACATTTTCTTCTAGTTGTGCATTTAGTTATATGTGGGAATGGGTTAGATCGGCGGTTGCAGAACTTATAGTGCAGGTTACTCCTGTTGTGTGTGTCGATCGAGGAATAGTTTGAAACTCTCAGCCAATTTAGCCGCGTTCGCAGAGTTGGGCAATGCGTTCTAGTTTGACCAGACACTAAGTGTGAAGCAGTTCTGTCTGCGAAATAGATCCTTTACTCCATAATCTGACTTCGACGATTGGTCCTTCTATTTTAGTTGGAGTAGATACGCTAGTAAATGGCCAGGGGGCATTCAGAGTATTACTCACACGCAAATGTAGTTGAGCATTTGTACATGATAACCTGTTCATGTCTAAAGTGAGATCAATAGCACCGTGGTCCATACAGTTACCTGATAAAAGCGTAGCCAAAGTTCTACTCCTGGTAGTGGCAAGGATATGCACTACTGACGAGCTCTAATAAGAACAAAACTCGAGTCGTGTTGTTTTTAAAATGGGCTGGCTGAGAAATCTATGGGTGTTCGAAAACTACAATCAGTTTTGTATTATGTTCAACTTATATTCCATCGTTCAATTCATAAAAGCCGAGTTAATCTCACGATTTTGTTAGAAGGGTCGTACGTGTTGCAGTTGACCCTGCTGGTGGAGTCATGTATAAAATCGATCTGTTCCCCCTCGATGTCCGTGTCACCACAGCTAAGTTGTTCAATAAATATGGATGTAAATACAAATATCTTGTTTTCGGGTTGATTCTTCATTAGTTTCATCGCTGACATTTATAGCTAGCTATTAGATGATCAAGAATGATGATCTATGTAAAAGCTTAATAAGGGGAGGAAATCTCATATGTAATTCATAAACCAAACGTCTTCAGTCAGACCGTATAAGCCAAGGGAATCGAACCTGTTGGGGACTGTTTTTATTCAAACTATACCAACTAATAAACCTAGGTCAGTTGACTGCAGTAACAGGAAAGAATTTTCAGCCTAATAGAGAATCACCTGATATCTGCACAGTAAGGATCAACCATCTAAGCCGATGTATTCCTAAAGCCCAAAAAATTGTAAGAGATATTCAACATGTAACACAGTTTCCTCACATGGCATTGTTTGATAGCAAAAGTTTGTAAGTTTTCGAGTACTTGTAATACACTTTATGAGCGCAGAAATTTACGCGACAACTAAACCAACCTGATGTGTAGCCTTTTGACAACTTGTAAGAAAACTTACGTTTAAGAAATGTACTCTCCGGCAATGAAACACTTTTTGGGATATCGGACAGAAAAGCGGAACCGTCTGAGCAGGCTGATTGTCTAGGTCGCATCGGTGCACTGGCTTGATCTCTTTGAGGGCTTATAAGAAAGTGAGATGCAGGAAAAAAACAGGAAACCACGTTTTTGACCTTTTTCTATTTCGGGTAACGAAAACGAACATTTCTTTCAGCCTGCCCATCAGAATATTTCACTAACCAGAAGTAGGTACAAGTAATGCGTCCTGGTTAGTGGCGTGAAGCGTGGTAAACACAACAATGTGCAAGCAGCTGGTTATAATGTCCATTGGTAAGGTGCTCGACGGCCGTTCCGATCTAGTGAGATTCTGTCAGCACTACACACTGTAGGGATCATACACACAACACACATGTAAGTGTACGAATGACTGTTCAGAGACGTATCCACTAGGACATGGTTTCCCGATTAAGCGGGTTGCAGGAAGGCAGGTGAGTTGCTTTTTTCTGCTACCGCACTTCTTTTGCTAATTGGTTGATCAAATTCAGCCAGTGAGAAATAGAAGTGGAAGAACTAAGAAAAGTTACATAACAGAATTCATATAAAACTAAAATCCGATAACCTAGTGGCAACCAGTTCGTTCTCTTTTGGGGTCTACTAAAACCAAACTAGTTTCAACATCAAGGAGAGCGGTGCAGTATCAGAGTTGGTGTGTTAACCACAGTGATGTATTCACAAACTCGATGGCTGTCAGTGTTACTTTTAGACAAAATATATCACTGATAAAGTTCTCCGGACTTTACTGGGCTAATAACGTTCAACAAAGAATTGCTGGCTGTTTTTTGTAGTAAACCAGTAATTCATTAATATATTCTCAACAACAACTAAACTGGTTAAACGCTAAGGACCCAAAGCGTGGGAAACCGTCGGTCATCCAAATCTATCATAGAAAAATCATTAACTGCTCAGTTTTGTGGAAACCCTGGCAGTTAGTCACGTGATGGACTACTTAGTTCCTGTGGAGATAGTAAAGTCTTTAAGAGCGTACACTGAAGAGTACTGTCGTGATTCATGAAAGATGACCGGTACTGTAACTAAAATACGCGTTCTTTCTGATACTGATCGATAGAATGAGAACCAAGATAACTACTGCATACAAATGGGTGTTTTTTCATGATAGTAAGCACGTATAAAGTGCGGTTGACACCAGCAGCTTCTTGGGTATAACAACATTAGGTGTGTTTTGAAGGCTATCTGTTTATAAGTACTCATTTCTTTAGTTCCAGTGCATCTTCAACAGACAGGGTTGCATTTGAGGTGTTGCCTCGTAGTCGTATTTCTTAGCAAGAATACACGATTTGGGACAGTGCAAATATGACCCTGGTTGGCGATTGAATTGCTTCCAATGCAGTATTTCTTGAAAGTAGGAACCAGGGTAGACTGTTGTGGTTCTGCATTTTAACTGTTTTTTTTTTATACTTTGGACCACAGTACATGAAGGAATCAGTGAATACCAATTTGACCAAATTACTTACGTGTCGTGCTCACAGTAAATAAAGGCGTACAATGGACCTTTACGTCAAAAGAATGCTAGTAAAAATGCTATTATAATCAACCGGGAGCAGAATGCGAAGTTCGCGTATATATCAGAGAAGTCAAGAAATCTATGAGAACTAGGATAAGTGAATACTGCACGAAATTAGCCATTTTTGGTGTAATATTGTTAACGGTTAAAGGAGCTGTGAACGACACCGTTGCTAAGGTTTTCTATATGGCTTTTGAAAGGAAAGAACACCGACTACAACTTAACTTGTTCAAGTCAGACTGTTACTGATAGTACTGTGATGGAGTGCAGCCAATCGTGTACGCCATATCTGCATTGGCCAATCAGATTGTTCGACAATGACCTATATCTATAGTATCCATAACAGACTAGATGAGATGTTGTGTGGTGTAG
The DNA here is from genome assembly GCA_014338405.1 of Paragonimus skrjabini miyazakii. Lineage (NCBI taxonomy): Eukaryota > Metazoa > Platyhelminthes > Trematoda > Plagiorchiida > Troglotrematidae > Paragonimus > Paragonimus skrjabini miyazakii. The sequence goes on along the minus strand of JTDE01003792.1, from coordinate 35,460 downwards.
TGAATACACATCTTGCTCTGAACCTGACTTGTTCTACATTGTGACAGAGGTAGGATTCGAACTCACGCCCACATTCGTGACTTGTTCTACAAACACTAACAAAGATGATGTCCTTGAACACTGGCAAGGTAGGAAACAACATGTGGTAATAAGCGTCCACGGTTAGTAACTGACCTTTCATTTTTGGTAAGTTACTTTGGAAATCGTTTCATTTTGCACCGGGCTGTTTACACATGAATGAGATTTGCTTAATAGGTATTTTTTCTATAACTATTAATAATTCAAGTAACATTCAATGTATGGATTTATTTAAACACAGTTCGACTTAGCTTCCAATTAGTCATCTACTTATCAGAGTGGGTACTTGTTTATAAAGCGTGCAGTCGGATCACATGTCTGTTCGGCCTTTGCAGTTCCAGTGGGATTATCAGAAGCATTATATAAACAATATCGGGTGCTGGTGGATGACATCCTTTAAAGCAGTTATAATTAGGCAAGAACACAACACCCACGAGCTATCTCAACGGTGTGCAATGTTGAAAGCAATAACCTTGCTTGAACTGAACTTACTCCAACAGCGCATTTGATGGTGGCAGTCGTGCTGACTGCACTAACGGGGACTCGTGACCTTGTCCGTGCATTGACGCTTCCTGCCTGGTAGATGGTTGTGTCCCGTGAATTACTTTCTCATCAAACTCCTCGAAGAACAAAAATTGGTGATTAAAAAACGGTTAGAATAGGATATTTCAACCAGAACAGGGCTGAAAGTTAATGCTTTAACCCGGATTCATTCAACGACTCAACGCTAATTCGATATGTCTTGAGGCTACTCTGGCAGTACACTTTGTCTCTGAAGTTGTCAAAACTAAGCGGACCATACTAGCACAGTCTTGATAAACAGGTGACCGACTGGACTAAGTTGGTCAGGAATGAGCCAGGTGTCGGTCTGTCTTTCCTACTCCACCGACTGACCACAGAGGTGGGAATTTGGCGAGAAAAATGTATTTGTAAAATTTCTTTGTCCTTTGAACGATTACTATGAATAGCCTAACAACAGTAGTACTCGCTGAAATAGATGATCTGACTTTGAGCATAGACTGTGGTGACCAAGTTACAACTTTTGTTTACCCAGACTGTTTCGACAGTCCAGCATTACTTGTCTGACATGCGCTTCATGAAGACTGTTTTGTCAGGTTGGTGTTCTTGTGATTCATCTTGGTTAATAAAAATGAATGATATATTCCATCACTTTGAATAAGAGAACGGCATAACGTACTTCATCATATCAGTGGGATAGGCTTGGTGTTGTAGTTCCCATCTAATGAGTTTCAGTTTAGTGCAGCACGAGTGCGATTTTGAAGTTACTGTCACCTTTCGTTTTCATACTCAACCAAATCTCTCACCGTTAGATGCCGTTAGGTCGACAGAAGAGAGGAAGAATTGCTTTAAACCTTATCAAGACTTTCAAGTTAATTCGTAAAAACGTTTGTGCATGTTAATCAATTTTACATTAACTAGTGAATTTTAAAATTGCTTCCATGTTCATATGAATTGTTCATGATTTCATCTATTCACCATGTAGAAAAAATGGGCTTCTTTCTATCATTTGCACAAGACCTTAGCTAAGACTGAACGTCAGTACCAGACTAAACGAAACACTATCGCCAGCAGCAGTGTAGGATTGTGTACACCTTCTACGCTGTACAGAACGGCGACCGTTATTTCGGGGTCAGTTCAGTGTGCTACCTCATGAGTGGTACATTGTCAAACGCTATACAAGGTGCCGTTTATGTATGTTCTGTTCCATTTTCGCCCTACCTGAATTATCAATAAAAGCACGTGTCGTGTACGCGTAAAGGCCACCTGTGTGTCCCACGCTCGTACGGGGACTCAAACTGCGTTCTGATTGGTCGACCCTTCAACGGCCAACGGCTCATTCGTCCACGCACTTAAGAGTGGGGCTACCACTAGTAAACGGGACAATTTTGTTTGTAATTCTGCTGAGACACGTGTAGTCTCTGCCGCAGTTACAGCCTGTAAGGCTTACTGTTGATAGCACACTTATACGAACACAACACTGGTGTCACGTGAAACGAACTCGTCCGATGAATTATAATCTGCAACCTCCGGAATCCTATTGGCGTGATGCTGCCATAAAGCCAACCGAAAATGATTGGACACAGTGGAAAACTACATTTACAAAGTACGTGGATTTGCAGTTGATTGATACTACTTTCAGTGAGAACCTGAAGTTAAAGCTGCTTCGTCATTCGCTGGGCAATGAAAGACAACGACACTTCGACGCAAGCAGATTACGTTGTTAAGCAAGATTCTTAAATAAACGATTATACTCTAGTTCAGCCATCCATTTTAATACATTCATCAATTCCGTTGATCGTAATAAATTTCAAAAGATAGCTATTTGTAACTTGAAACATTCCGCGATTACGCGTTCATTGAAAACCGTAGTAATCGAGTGAAAAGTGTAAATGTACTATGGTCTACAGGATAGGAAACACATCCTGGAATCTGTCAATGGCATAAAAATCACATGGTCGTGGATTTGTCTCTTACTTGTTGTAATAGTCCGCCAGCCATCCTGTGGGCACTAGCTTCCAACAACAATTCCGTGTACCGTTTTGCAGCTTTCAGTTCTTCAATTTCACGATTTTGTGCACTGATCCGTTTGCGTTGTTTTAACACTGTTTTAGACAAACTTGGACGCTCCACAGTAGCTTCTGGTAGTCTGCAGTTTGACACGGTTTGATAATACTGTAATACGTTTAGGTAAAACACATTCAGTCATATACTTCACTTGTCAGTCTATCTTTTGAACGTGATGGATTGGTATGACGAAAACTTTGTTGATTTTTATAAATTTGGGAATCAATACTTTTCTTGAAATTAAAGGTTCTGTTCACAGAGGATCTTTTCTCTGTGTCTGTCATTTTAAATAATATTTTGGGGGCCTGGTTCTGTTAGGATTAGTTGTCAAATTTTATACCATGGTTATTAAATCGCTCCTGGTGATTTAGGGTGATTCACGCAGTAATGCGTATTCGACAATTCCAATGACGCTTATTCAGATGATCGGGTTAACGGGACTATCTTCCAAGTCCAAAAAACGTCAGAAAAGGCGATCGAAACGACTGGAATTTATACGGTACTGTTTACTAAAATTACAACAATGGTACTGTCTCACCTTGAATGTGAATCAACCAGGTACACAAATTATCCAGCAAAGGAGTTCAAAATGGGGCAACTAAGCACGGTTTTATAAACAGCTACCAGTCAGCGGGAATGGCCTCATTAAAACAATCGGTTACAGATTATGAGAACGTGTCAACAACACCAAAGAGGAAGTTTTAACAGGTAGATAATGATAGTTGTAAAAAGGGAGGAAGTAGATATTTTATGTGCAGTTATGGTACAAGATTCGTTATGATCGTTTACTGCACACAACAAAGAAATAAGAGCAGGCTAAGGATAGGCTTTCTACAACTAAACCAGACATACCTCAACGGATTCATCGTTCCGCATCATACCAGACAAAAGACGACAAACATACCAGACGAACTTAAACACATCCAACAATGGTTGTCCGTTGACTAAAATATATATGCTGAGGTTAGACGGGAAGATGACTAATTTTCTCAGTCAAGTAAGCTGACTTAAAAATCCAATCCACAAGGCAGCAATTGGCTTACTGAAGTTTTGAATGAACATCGCTGGCATGTGGTATCCTAGATCTATGATTGTGATGCCATTTCACTCTTCCCACTCCTGCCATTATTTTGGGTGAGCAACTGATGATTGAGCTGTGTGCATACAAAATGTTACTTTGAGCACTTATATGCCCATCGCGTTCGACAGATTTATGATCCTTGATGAGGTATGTATGGAAAGCATTCGTCAACTGACAATGTAGGCTGACTGAACGGATATATGAACAACTATATATGATAATTTCATGGGTGCATCTATACGCCTTGTATCTACTTGTGTGCGTTGGATGGACGAAACTTTAAATACATATTAAACCGGAACAACCTTTCAAAACAACAGTCAAATTCTTGAAGTTGCTTTGCCTGTGGAAGTGAACTGTCTAACATTTTTGCACAAGAGCCAGCGGGTTTGACAAACATTTCAGCTGTGCTTTCTGAAAAATCATATTCTCCTCCGCTGGATGTTAGTGGAAAATTGTAAAATTGCGTTCGTACCTTACATGAAGTTGATTTTACATCAGTACCTACTGGGTTATCCTAACAACTACCTTCTGTCCAAAAGTTTTGCTAATAAGTTCGTTTAGAAAATGTTTGCCACTATATCCTGAGATAGTCGTATGTCTCTTTAGAAATGAATTTTGCTCATTAAATTTTTCTCCAGGTGGTTTTTCAGCTAGAAAATATAATTTGTGTGATTTCGTGCAGATAGTTTCTAATTAGCCAGGAACTTGCTACTCAACCCCACATCAGTAGTTATTTGAATTATACCTTAGAAAAAAACAAAACAGAACGTCTGTGAAAGAGGCGCACCACCAAGGTAGAAAAGTTTTGACAAGTTCTGGAGAATGTACATATGAAAATCGATTGTCTGATGCTATTTACTGTTACTATGAGTATGTGCATATCGGTCACCACGATCGATGGTTGTACAATCAATTCATAGACTGTATATCTGATGAGAGTCTTAGGCACAGAAAAAAATACAAAACAGGCCATAAAAAAATATGACGATATGATTTACCAAATGTTTATCTAAAATGACCATTACGTGAAGTTTTCGATGAGCCCAAAACGGGCGTTTATTTCGCATCATCTTGTCTTCAGAAGAGCAGTATGGAATACCCACTATTTGGTTTCATGCCTATGTGAATGCACCTGCTTTCCGAGTTATCTGTGATTCAAAACCACACTCAGACGTATACTATTCGGTTAAAAATTTGGAAAACATGGAAATCCGTTCCCAGGATTATTGCCACAAACCTTGCTCAAGAAACCCGTTACGATCAATGTTAGAGACAATATAACTGTGGCATATAAAGCCTGATTAATTAACGACCAGGCAGCCTTGGTTGAAAAACACCGAACTGAAAGGACAACTAGTTACCTGGTAATCACTAACTTATCCCTAATTACTGGTTATCGGTTGATCTTGATCTCATGTAACTATGTCTACCACGTGATGTGGAATCATACACTAATTCTCGTGTTGAGTTGAACTACCGGTTCGGTATCCCAGGTTTCTCAAAGCTTTTGACAGGTTTACACAGAAACTGTATTGAGTACTCGAATTCCGATCGTTGTTCAACAATGATTGAGTACATTCTGTCTGAATGCGTTTAACCTTGACCATGTTAAAACATCGATGTTTCTGAAAAACGATCACAGTTAGCAAGATGAGAGAAGGTTTTATTTTTTTTCTAACGTTTTTGTTTATAAACAATGAAGACTGAGTATATTAACCAAACAAAATACTCAAAACTTGGCTGATATTCCTTTTTCTTTCTATGCAGGTTTTTTTTCTGTTCATAGGGTGTTCTTTCTTTGAAAATATTTATTACAATTCGTATTCTGAAATTTTTACAAAATATAGTGAACTAACATTTTAAATAAAAGGAACTGTTTAGAAGAATGAATTCGACGGAATTTATGATGATGACGATTGCGAAATCTAATTTCATATTTGACATTTGCCCTACTTATTTGTTAACTGTAGTATGTCATTGTCTCCGAATTTAACGTTCTCTTTGATTTCTATTATTCGTTTTTACTCGCAACTGTTTGATTCATTTGATTTCAATCAACTTTCGGCCGTTAACAATTGGACTGTATCTCGCTTTATTACCTATATTCCGTTTTCTATTGCTGTCTACCATGTTTGTTTATCTGCGTAACAGTAACGCGTGACCTTTCTTACCGCCCGAATTAACTGCACGATATGTAACAATACTGAAACTGTTGCGCATGCAATTTAAACTTTCCGCTGATGTTCACTCCCTTGTTATCTACTTCAGGTCGTCCGCCTACTTATTATTCAACGTGTTCCACATGACATGAACGTCCCTAGAACTGTAACATTTGATCCCTCCTAGACTGACTTGTTTGAACGATTTAGAAACCCTTTTTTGTTGGGACATTGATCCTCGTGTTGCACTTGGCGTTGTGCGGATCAACACTTCATTTATGTATCTATTGTGATTGTTCGTTACATCTTTTCTTCGGTTTTGGATTACTTCGGGACTGTCTGTGATCGCTGTCCTGTGTATAAACTACATTTGTCGTCCCGTTACAGATTTATCACGTGTTTCCGCTGCACTGTTGTATACGTTTGTAAACCTGGTCGTAGGTTACTTTTCATTTAATCTGTTTATCATTGTACTTGTAGAACCACGATCGATATCTGTATATATATTTACGTGTAGTCTTCTGCCGTCTGCTCATTTTTAGATACATATATATCCAATCCAGATCGTGCGTAAGATTGAGCTACTAGAACGCATATCCGAATCTTCTGGCGATTTAACAATGATGATGGTGATGATGACGATTATGCAGGTAGACACAGGATGAGCTAGGCTTCCAACATACCTTTTGATTAAATTGTGGACGTGTAAGCCCCTGTTTGGTTTGGATTGAACAGGATGAATTGGTTTTATGGTCCAATATTCTCGGCCTTTCCGCATGTGATTCTGATACTTCGATTGGACTCTGGGACTGTTCGCTTCGAAATCATACAGAAGACTTACCATAGGTGGTCCGAATTGTGTAGAGGTGTTTATTGGATTTTCTTGACGAACAGGTTTTGATTCGTTTATTGTTGAGTTGCTCCGTGATGAACTCGTTTTAAGGTTTTCCAAAAACTGGGTCTCCTTTAGTCTGCGGAGTTCTTCCCGTTCGACTGTGGCTTTTGTGAGCTTTGAAGTGGAACATATTTGGTAGAATTGGTCCTGTTAGCTAGCGATTATAATCGGACACATCGGTTGCGATTTGTTACCGGGCCTATACAAATTGGCTGTGATGTGCAGATCTCTATAACACTTTTGCAAGTGAATACTCAAGACCGTCACGAACACAATATATTTACATGAAAGATAGACTGGAAACTTATTGCATAATTACCTCCAGTGCAACTAGCGTCAGAATTAGGTTTTTGAGATGTACGAAGTGTCTTTTTGTAATCTTTTCAGCATACAGTGAAGGCGACTATTGGATCCTAGAGAAAACACTGAAGGAGGAATTCAACAGTTTAAAAAAAAATCTTTTCCTGAATGACAACATATGCGAAGTGATTTATGCCGACGGAACCGTTCGATTCCCCGATTACTCGTGAACAGACTAAACCACGCTAGACAGACTGTGATATCAATGCATCTATGTGAAAATTGTCTTCCCTCAAAAATCATAAATTAATAATCGGAAACTACTGTGGATATGACTGTGGATTTACACTGATAACCGATAAGGCCACTGAATAGTCTTGTCGGCATGGATAGATATAGAATTGAGCAAAGCAATCAACAATTGTGCTATGAACGCTAGAATACCATTTAGCAACCAGGTTTGCTTGTGACGATAGGAAGACGTGCTTCTCTCCGCAAAAAGCGAACGCTCGTTACACCCGTTGATTCTTTCCTACGAGATTATCGCGCTGTTGTATGTGTGTGTGCATATCCATTACATTCACCTCGTATCTGATTGGCTACTAATACTCGCGTGATACATCGCGACTATGATTGGTTTAACTCCAACTCGTTCACTGGCGTAATATCACGTGTTACGTCTGTGGGTCAGATTGCATACATGCTGTTTACGCTCGTTACGACGACGACACAACACGTACCAAATTGATTCAAAGGAAATATTTCCAGCTATCACCCATTTCTGTCAACCAGGTGTTACGCACCAGGGTTTATGTACGATAGAATCAGCATGCCAGTAATGGGACGGCTAGGAGACAGATATTTCTTACGGATAATAATGTAGATATTGCCATCTGGTCAGAGGTTTTTAGCGCCAGTAGGTGCTTCATACATCATCCCACCGTCTGGCTCATGAAGCTTAAAGTTCAACGCCTGGGGTAAGCTGAACATGGTAGCCCACTGGTATTAAACAAAACGAATCAAAGTTTACCTACGACTGAAAACCTCAGGTTAAGACACGGAAATTTAGCCAACTGTGTAATTGTAGGCAATTACCAAGTTCCTGGAATTCTGACTAGTTGCTACTCTGTTCAGTTCATGCTATTTTATATGACGCTCGTAACTGTGTAATATGTATGAATATAAATAGGCATGGACCGGAAATATGCCCCATTGAATGTTGACCAAACACAGGAATCGCGAATATAGAAGTTAAGACTTCCCAGCTACGGTTCTAAGAAAAAATACATTGGTGAGCCCAGCATGCGCGCAAAAACTGACTCGTCTCGTCGTAGACCAAACTACCAGACCATGCAACGTCCCGGGAAAAACAGGTGTGTGAACTGTACCGAACGGTGAATATCGTTTCGATTGCTCAAACAGTTTAACTACACGCAGCGCCACGCTATACATGGCGCCTTATCATCCAACCTATTACTACTTTCCTATACAACTCCGTTAGAAGCGGCACGCATATGGGAACTCTGGAACGAAGCTGCATGTCAAGAAATCAAGCAGATATTTTCAGTTTTGAGTCGTATTCATGAGTACAATCACTTGGGCTATCACCGATCCTGACAATGATCCTTAAAGGTGCAGAATAATGAGTAAGTATAAATGTATAGCAGAGAAAAGGAACGGAAAGAAAATAGCCAAACAAAAACATCTGAGTTCCGAAAAAAGTAAAAGTTAAACATTTGTGGTCTCGGAATACTCACTGACTGCGACACGATGCTAAGTCCGACCAGGAGTGTGGATAGTTGGGAACGCCGCAACCAGGTAGACGGCAACTACCAACCTTGCCAAACAGAATACTCAAGGCTTTCATAGCCCGCGACCACGTCATCGCCCGGCAGTCCTGCGGCTTCTCCCATCGTCCGCCACACTGGACAGTTCACGGTACAGCAGACGTTCCATCATCATACAATGTACATGACCCAATCCGCAAAGACTGGACTGTTTCACTATCTCCCTCATCGCGGGCGAATATGCATATTTTCCAAACACATGTAGACGGGCTGACGCGTTCCGTGCACGGTCAGCCCATTTAGTACAGTATAGTCGACGCAGACAACCGTAACCGAATACCGAGAGTCTATATGCATCTTCCGCACAAACTAGTTAGGTCTCTGTAATCGACAACTGACTGTCTTTGCGAAGCCGCCACTGATGGAGGTGTACGAATGCACTACGTGCTTTCGCTATCCCATGGTCGCCTCGTTAGCAGCACTGCAGACTTACCAGATGACTCTACCTAGACAAGTGAAGCGATCGACAGTCTGCAACAGTCTGCCGGCAATAACAGTCAACCCAATTTTGTAAGGTCACTTTAGATTTTGATGGGACAAAGTGCATGCCAAACACACCAGCAATATCATTTGGCCAACTCATCATGGACTGTATGCTGTCTGTAGAAGAACTAAGTAAGTGTCGTCCCCATACTTATTGTCACTCAGCTGACCACTTTGTAGTAAATGCACTGCGAGATCCTCAGAAGCTTTGAACTCTCCTTCCACAATATATCGTTCCTCACAAAGTTAGAAAGAAAGAGAGATATCGGACACTACTACCGTACGCCACTTGACACAGAGTATGCTCAAGATAGTTATCCATAGACGCGCATTTTGCGCTCAGAGTGAATATACAACGACTTCAAACAACTGTGATACTTCACTGGAACTCTTCTGTAATAAAGATAGTTCAAGGGAGCGTGTCGGGCACACGAACCAAAAGCAACTATTAGATCCAAAATTCCAGGACTGTTGCCTGAGAAAATTAGGGTTGATGCTCCATTATCTGTCGCAAATCGATGCATCTGAGACCAGACCAGAAACCTGCCTGTTCTTCTCGCGTATGATCTCTCCCATTCAGAATCTGTTCTATTACGGGACCAGTGATAATCCTGAATGCAACAGAGACAAGACTAATACCTCCGTGACTGTTACATGGTGTTACAGGACCATTTTTGAAAATGGGAATGTTTGTTGATAAGCGCCAGTCATCCTCATCGCACTCCTATATGAAAAGGAGGAATGTGGTCAGTTCAGGCAACAATTTCCCACCGTATTCTTTGACAAGTGCTGAAGAAGGAAGATCCGGACCTGGGGTTTCATTACATTTTCAATGATTGAAACTCCAATACCATTTCGGCTTCCGACAGAGTATTGTGTGAACTGTCAAAACTAACCATGTAATCTCTAGCATCCACAGCTGAATCAGCTAGCTTGGGCCAGCTGAATTGTTCCTCATAGTGCTCAGCCCATATGTCAAGTTGGTGAGACATGCTGTAAATTTGTGAGTTATCTTTTTCACACATAGTCTCACCAACACCTTGCCGACGACCAGTTCAACCACGAATCAGTGGAGATAGCACTCGGCTATTCACCGAGACAAATGTCTTAACTATCTCTTCGGTTTACTTGGAGAAGTGAGCCTCACACAGACTGTTCATGAGTTTGCGTGTCAGTTCAAGGTGTTCACAGAGTCAGGTGGGATCAGTCGACTTTTGTTCTGCTGTTACAGCAGAGCGCATGGGGTTGCCAGTGACTCCAAATGAATACGAACTGGATGTCATTCACAACCAAACGTAGCTTTTGAATTATAACGGAAGCTAAGCGATATCTAAGCTGGTCTGATTTTCGAAAGCCCACTTTGGTCTATGACAAACGGGGACAATGATTCAAAGTACTCAGTTTGAATGCAGTTATTATCACTTAACTGAGGCAATTCTCATTTGCTCCGGACCTTACGGTTGAGATAGACAGATGAGCAATAGAAACGGAACATATCAAGAGCTGAACTCTGCGCGGCAGAGCGCCTTGCAAAAGTTTTTTATGTGAGAACAAATGCCATCTGCCTGTACATTTCAAAACAAAAATGGGGTTTCCACGGGTTTGATCAGTCCCAGCCAGATGACCTACAGCCTGACGATTTTGTTCTTCTTGCTGTCCTAGCATGATAAAATAATTTTGCAACTCAAATGTCGCCGCACGTTTGCGATTGAAGAATCAGTCTTTGAAGCTATCTAACTTATTACCAAATCGATATTTCACATTGGGTACATAAAACCCTTTAGATTCTATACGGTTTTGTGTAAAAAAGAAACCAACATTTATACTGTTTATAATACCAGACAATCAGTCTTTTAAGTAAAGACTGAAACCACACTCCCAACCGACCTGATCAAATAGATGTGGAACCAATCACCGATTAATTTAACCGGAATTCAGTCTACAGCCCTCTAACGTGAAATACGTTCAGAAATCAGACAAAGCGCAACATTCGACAGAGACTGGTGTTTATTGATGAGTATGTTCAACCAGGGCACACACTGCAACATCGTCTTAGTGATTCAATTTAAATGAGAAACGCGGTGTAAACAGCAGCATTCATACAGACGTCAAACATTCTTCCGTATTTCTATTGAAATGCGTACTCAAATTGTATCAAGAAACCGAATGAGTTCTAACTATATCACACTGAATATTAGTATTATCTATAGGAAACAAAATCCTATTGACAATTGCACTAGTGACTCCACATTGGGCACGACAAAAATGGTCACGTGCAAACGCTCAGTCACAGTCGCTTTGGAGTAATGTTCGGATTGTTCGATTGTATCGAGAGGAGACACAGTAACCATCTTATTAACTCACATCCATGACCCTACAGTTCGGACTTCTCTCCAGGTTGAAATAACAGTAATCATTAATCTTTTAAGCGATACTTTGACTGCTGGTAAATACTAAGAGATTTGGTATATATAAGTTGAAAACCACTCAAATTGGGTCGCAGCCTCCGCATTCAGGTTGACTTCCGAAATCCGCCTGTTTCAAAAATAAATACTGGACGCCAGTAAGGCATATCCTGAGCGATTGTGTATGACATTTCAGTGATGTGTGACCAATGGCACAGTAACCAAAACGGTCAACTTGGGAAAGCGTGCCCGTTGTTCTAATTCCGGCCCTGGTAAAGACTGACAGGACTGACAAGCCCTGATAAGAGCGAAACTCGAGTCTAGTGCTTCTCTTCAAAAGGAACTGACTGGAATGTCTGTCTGAATGCGAAGGCTACGATCAACTGCTATTAATATTCAACTAATATCAACCAACTTCCTACTACATGCCAGTAAAGGAATGAAAATCCACTTTAATTTTAGTGTGACCGGTTTGATGATAGCAATTTGGAATCCAGAGTATTAAAATAATTATCGGGTATGACCACTCCCATCTGAATGAATTTGTCCGAAAAACTGTAATAGAAACAGACTTACTTTCGACAGTTTGATAGCTCCTTGCCATCGCAGCAAGCAACTTCGTTTGATCCAGGTTTCATAAAAGTAATCGGCTATACTTTCTTTCCTAAATCAAATGGGAAGTTAGACACGGCAAGTCAATCTGAATCATCCGCGTTATTACTTGTGATTATTATGGACAGGTACACAAACTGCAACAATCTTTGTTGTCCAGTACACGGGCTCTCGAAATTACGAAACAGGCAGTTGATAACTACAGAGCTCTATACTTTCGTGGTACCAACATCATTTCACAAGAGGAGTTCGATAGTTGATATAAATGTGAATGAATTATCTAGAAAATTCCTTTATTCAGACTTTTATTACTTATGTAGGCTCAGAAGATGTATGAAAAAGATGGCAGATCAGAGTTATTCAGTGCTGCTATGGTGGGCTGTATGTTAATCCATGATTTCATCGACTTCAGTTGAGACATACGCATGAGTTTAGTGTTGTTTGATGGGTAACCAAAGCTGACGTTCAAGGATTTTGACAGTAACAATATCAGACGCAATCATTGTCAATTATGTAACGAAAATTTTCTTCCCACTCCGTGATGACCACACCGATTCGTCACCATCCTCTAACAAAGTCTAGTAATTGTTATGGGTTCAAAAGTCATGTGTGCTCACACTATGCATAGACTTTAAGTAGATGAAGAATGTAACAATTTGACTGGCCGAAGTGTTCTTCATGCATAGTTCTGGGATATATATATATATATATATATATATATATATATATATATGGCATGTTCCAGAACTATGGACCTGGCAACACAATCCGGAATCCATATCAAAGGGCTTACCCAACAGGCACGCCTCCCAGCCAAGTTGGTTGGGCGAACGGGTGCAACACACCACCGAAACCACAGCCAGATTGAATGGCTGTTGGTTAGATAGAAGTGTACGCACACTTCCAATTAGGTCACTCGGACTCATCCACTCAGTGTTTTAGCTACCACGGTCCACGATCGATAACACTTAGTTTACACACTTCTCTGTAACCGTTTCAGCGCATAAAAGGCAAGGCTAGACAGCACGCGTCGGTGAGTGCACATAAACAAAGTAAACATACGATGCTCCCCAAACGGAGTATGCTATCACAACGGCTTTTTCACCAATCGAAAGATAGAAAAGCGCATTGATGAACGAAATGGATTTATAAATCGCTGAAAGACTGATCAAAACCTAATCATTTTTCTGCAGACTGTGAGGCCCGTCATGCTATGATTCCAGATCTGTCGCACCCCTTATGGACTCTGATGTGACATGTTATAGCCATGCTGTGAAAACAATGCGCGTCGCTTGAGATGTCTCAGTTTTGTGGTCGCTTTGGTGAGCTATGCGTTAGGAGGCGCATCTCCTAACGAGACAGCCAGGACGCGTCACGCCACATCGATTGGCCGGCCCAGCTCGGATGGTGAGGTCGTGGGTGGTGGATGATCCCACTCAGCCAATCAGATTGCAGGTGTGTGGTCGAACGCATGTGCGCTATCTGGACAGTGTTTTTTCTCTAGTTGCCTTCTGACGCCCCCTGTAATGTGATTTGATCTGACCTGCTGACTACCATATATGACTTTCTCATTTGATTCGCTTTGTGTCTGTCGGCCATCTATGGTGATCGTTTTGTTCTATAAATCTAGGGCTTCTGTGGCCTAAGTTTTGTCTCGTCTCGTCTCGGTCGTCCAATAAACAGTGCAGCCGCGTCTCTTCTGATTTTCTCGGTTTTTGGTCAAGCGACTGAGCGCGTAACCAAGGTGACGATCCAATACCGTGTTGTTCCGCTTCCTGTCAACATATCTCATTTACTCATTTTGTCTGTAATGAAGGCAACGTGTTGCGTTATCGAGATCGGCGTGGACAGCACGTTTAAAAATGTTGTCTAGATTGAGGTGTTTTACTCTCTAGAATCCTGTTCCGTCCTGAAAAAACGATAAGTCCAGGATGCGAATGCCATTTGGTTTGGGTCGACAGAAAACATTTGCATCATAGGCGTTTTAGTTAGATGATAACAAACTAGGATGACATGTTGATACATGTAAGTACTGATCGAACTAGGCGTGGCGGGGTAAGGAGCGTGACGTACTTCCTACAAGTATTGTGTTTGTTCGCAAGCTGATTTTTCGAGTACTGTACGGACTGTACGTGTAGAGACGGTTTAGAATCGATATTTTCGCTTCACCGAAAGCACCTCAGATTTATCGGCCCAGGGATGACTAATTCGATTTGTGTATGTATTTGTCTATCTATCTGACTGTATTCCTGTGGAGTTATGTTGGATCACACTGTTCTCAGTTGAGTATGTCCGACAGCAGCGGCGCATAACTTAGTCTGAACGAATTTATCACTCTGGAACCAGATCTCGCTGCTGAACTGTACTGATGCACGCTTATCGGTACTGTTCACATCTTCTAGAAGCTACCTGTACATTCGGTGCAATAGATATTCGGTCTTCATCCGAGATGTTATGTCTGGTTAACGTGTATCTGTGAATAATGACTAAATGCGTCGAGCACCAAAACATCCACTGTATAGTGTTCCACTACGCACGAACCAAAAACTAACGTTAGTGAGGCAGTAACTCGGAGTATGCTTTGTCAGATTCCTTACTTCAGTCAAAGTTGATTGGAGCCGTTAAGTCTACGAATCTATCAGTTATCGCTATTGATGTGCTGTTCTACTGACGGGTCGACAGTGTTGTCACGCAAAGATTAGAAGAAAAGAAAGTACTAGCACATAAATCGTAAATCCACAAGAAACGCCCACAATGTTTTTCGCAGTTTTGTTTCCACGAAAGTACTCACCTTTGGCATGAAGACGTTCCGAGATTATCACTACTCTGAATTCTTCCAGTGTTTGCAGAAGTTCCCTGTAGATCCTTTTTTTACGTCAGCCCCGCGGCATAGAACATAACCAGCGGAAAAATCGCCTGTTGCTAGTCATGAACACCGCCCGTATTAACAGCCTTCGGACTGATTTAAAGGTAAGTGAACGCATGCTTTATACAAAAATCCCTTGCGATCTCCTCTACATTTTTGACCACAGGCAACCTAATTAAAAGCCAGTTGGATACGCTGTTAAGTAGTCAGGTTACCGGCACGTCGATAGGGCCGCCCAACTTAACTGGAAGTGCGTGCACGCTGCAATCCTACCAACATCCAGATAATTTGGCCATGGTTTCGGTGGTGTATTGTGCCCGTTCGCTCATCCTATTTGGTTAGGAGGCATGCCTGCTGGGCAATCGCTTTAATACGGACTCCGGATTTCGTTTCCAGGTACATAGCTCTGAGGTATACTGTATATACATATACTTATATGTGTACATATATACATGCATATGTGTGTGAATCGCATGAAAAACAGCCACAAGAAAGACCTGGATCTATGAATTTCAGTTGCATATCCGATCGCGCGCGCACGCTCTTCTAATTGACTTGTCCATCTCTTACGCTAAACAGACATAGTTTAATCAAACAATCCTGCATATCCTTTAGTAATACCTACTGTTAAAACTGGTTTGCACAATTGTCGGACAGGAAACACGCGGTCAAACGAATGATACATATCGTCTGTCTCTCGGAGTGAGCTAGTTTTGCATGTTTAGTTAAAACACAAATCATGTGGGTGGGTTTAGTATATTCATACCTTCTGAGTTGATGTTACTCAAATCAGAAGTTTCACTTAATTCTTAGGAACGACAGAATCAGAAGGTTTTTAGAACCGTCAAGTCTTTTGATGCAGTCTGATCAATCACAAAGGAAGCAAACCAAAAACGGTTGTCACATTGAAGGGAACTTTAGTAACCAAATAACCTTCCCAGTGTGTTACATTACACGATGATTGAAACAAAACAGTCATGCTATATAATGAATGGTATAGCTAATTGGTTGTACGATGCGGGTCATAAAGAAAAACTCCCACAATGAACGCAGTAGAGTGAAGATCTTAACCCCATCAAGCCGTTAATTGACGTTTCCATTGTGTATGTGGCTTGCGCACTATAAGTTAACAAAACAGCTGCTACCTCAACAGATTTCGGCTAAGTGTAACTTTCTTCAATAGATGATGTTATTTTAGATAGGGTACATTACCGTGATGGGAACTTCGAAATTCACCAAATGTTCGTTGTCTTGCAAAGTTAGAGTAGATTGTCAATATTCGTTACCCGTTCTAACGAGTTTTCAGAATAGACCTCCTTACACTACAGGTTTTCCTGTTGGTGCATCGGTCCATATGGTATGCCATCAACTTAGGCTGTCTAGATGATCCACTATTATTAAGGTCACATTTTACATTCTATATGACAATGCTGTTCCCCTCAGATTCTATCTGAAAATGTATAAATCACTTAGAAAATATTTTAACCCTCAAGGTCAGACTCAGTTTTTTTTTAGTCTGTAGTTTCTGGCTTTTTAGTGCACGGTTAAATTGAAGCTACTGGTCTGCATTTTCCCCGCGTTCAAAGTGGACTAAGTTGTTTGGTGTGTAAATCGTTAGATAAGGCTTGCCCTAAAAACTCACTATCTTAAAGTTCCGGATTCTTGCGCCCTGTTAGAATAAGACATTCAGAAGTACGCAAAGAAAGCGGAGACTTTTCGGAAATCTAAAGCAGTACAACACTTTTGTGCTGTATTTTCAGTAAACTCAAAAGATGGAACATTCATGTCTACACCGTAGATTCAAACATCATCCTACGGTTTCAGTGCATAGCAAAACCAACCAACCACCATTTTCATACATACTTACTTTTCCAATTCTCTAGCAAACTGCTTAACAGCTTCCAGCTCGCGAGTGAGGCGTTCTTGCACCGTTAACCTTCGCCATGTTCTTAATACCGCGCGTTTTAAGCGGTATTCATTGAGTGCACGTTGCGAGTAAATTCGTACACGAGTGTCTTGAGTGGACTCTCTCCACGCACACAAACAACGTTTGAGCAGCTACATTGTCAGAGGATATGCAAAAAAAGGGTAGTATATGAGATGATTAAGCCTACCTCGGATTACTGTCACAACATCTAAACACTTCCAACTTACACTCATGCAAATAAAATGTTTTGAATTTTTAAACAACCTTTGTTTCTCTTCTTTTAAATTATTGTCATTAGTCATATTGATTACCAAATAGGTGAGAAAATAGCATGCAAAGATTAAATGTAGTGGCATATAAAAGTGACAGACTAAGATAACATGACAGTGGTGATGACCCTCGCATTCTAAAACTCTGTCAGCTTATTGCTTTATCACACTCGACAGGTGGGGTAGCTTGTGCGAAATATTTTGTGATGAAAATGAAAACTGTTCAATCAATGTAAGTTGGTTGGAATGTGTTGTTTAACTATTGAACATTCAAATTTCAAAACAGTCTGTCACTAGGCGAACCAATTGCCAACGTAAGTGTTGGTGCTTGGATCAGCAAGACAAGGATCTGTCACAATACGTAATGTGCTGACTTTTCGTGTGCTAATAGCTGACATGGTTGTACAAATAACAGACAGTAACGGCCATTGCTGCTGACACGAACAGATCGGGCACTCATTACGCATCGCTGGAGTAGACAGTTTAGGTATGTATGAAAAGTTGTCAGTCACGTTTGCTTCATCGAGGTATGCCTAGGTGAATTACTCACAAATTTGGCAATCTACTTAAGACAGGTTAATAATGAGTAGCTGAACTGATCTGGAAACAATAGTTTTGAGCTGAATATCATCCACGCTTGATCGCGGCCCTCGTCTTCAGATAAGCCTTCCGGTCAACCCACTTTTAAAAAGAGGCGCTAAACTCGAGTTTCGCTCTTGTTAAATCTCGTCAGGAGTGCATCTCCTCGTCTGGACCGGAATTTGCACTCCAACCCTTGCTGTGCTAACGGCAAACCTCAAGCCTGTTGCTTCCTTTCGAAGTGGGCAAGCCGAAAGACTTATCTGAATGCGAGTGTCGCGATCAAGCGTGGATGGTGTTCAATGTGAAATAATTTCAAACTCCAAACGCTTGTTGAGGAAAGTAAATCACAGATTAAGTGTACATAGACAGCGATAAAAACCGTGTTTAAATTACTGACTATAGTAAAATGGAAGCATGTGAAAAAGTGAACAAAAATGGAAGCTGGTGGCTCAAAAAACTGATGACTGTAAGTTAACGAATGTTAACTGTTATTTCTGGATTGTCTGGTTCTTAGGGTAGGACAGAGCCATGAGATCATCATCTTTATCAAAACCACAGATGCGCAGGACCTTCTGGTCTATAGATCTGTACACCGCAAGCAGATTTTTACAAGCACTAAAGGTTTAATGCCATGTAGAGTCCTGCTTCCGCGTACACACACGGTTGACCACGTAGTACCATGGAAAGGAGTAAGGTATATGTTGATTTTCAAAAGTTGACGGAACAGCTTCTTCAAACACTGAGCCGCACAAATAGTTCTCAAGGAATAGAAGATAGTTTCCTTAGCCATTGCGCTTTCTTTTGTTCATAGGCTGAAATCGATCAGCTTTTTTTTGGTTGGCCTGCAAACGAGCAAACATCCATCAGATCCCCAGAATGGGTTGAGAAATGACTTTTGCAAACAGTTGGTCCCAGTGACCACCAGCGAAGTGGTGGACAGGTGTTTCGACCTAGTTGGGTCTCATCAGCACCACGCACGCCGGAGAATCGGTCAGTGGATAAGTGCTTGGACTACAATCTGCCACTTATTCACGGGTCGCGGGTTCGATTCTCCGGCGTGCTTGGTGCTGATGAGACCCAACTAGGTCGAAACAGCTGTCCACTACTTCGCTGGTGGTTACTGGGACTAACCGTTTGCAGAATGGAAGATAAATTTGTTATTGTTAATAAATGGATTGGTAATTTCAACGGATCGACACAATTCTCCTTCATCTTAGTTCCTCCTTAAGTCATATGTTACTTTGACAAACTTGCAAATACTGTTGAAAGCTGAAACTGATGATTATGTTTTATATGCCGCCGACCCATCGTAGTCAATAACTCGGAAGTGGTTTTGATCTCTGTCTAAGTCCACTTGTTCCCTGTTCTGTTACCGTACGATTCGTTTAGTTACTCATGAACTTATTGACTGATCCTTCCTGAAGTGGTTTCTCTGTCAGAAGTGAGACAGTACTATCTAACAGATTTACGGACTGTTTACATATTGTGCAGTTATTAGGATTTAGGTTTCGCTTAAACAGAAAGTTAATTATCACAATGTGCATAAGTTAGATTTTTAACGATGGTGCGTATAAAGAATTTACGCAAACATGGTGCTTTCCATGCCAATTCATGTGCATGGGCAACTGATAAACAGGTTTTGGAGAACACAGCCTCAGTAAATCTGCGGTGACATAAGTTTTCATCAGAATATGGTTTTATTTCAATTCCACCACACAGCCCAGGGATATCTTGTTGAACACAAGTGCAGCTGCCATAATCTGCAGATATCCTATCATGTCACCCAGGAGTAGCATCAGTATGGCATTTACAATTCACTTTACGGCAGAGCATGAAACGCCTCACTTTCTACTCCGCCTCCGTATAGCTGTGGAGTACGATCCATTTAAATGCTGGGTACATTTTGTTACCGGTGGCTTCGTAACATTAAAGTTGTGTGATGAAGGTGTCATTTAGGTAACGATACGGTTGGCTGAGGTGTGTTCTCGGAGTAGCCGCGACCAGTATGCCGAGAAGCGACTGTCCCGCATCGCAAAATCCGGTCCATTAATGGCAACGCCTGGTGCCTTTTGAATGACCTGGGTCAGGCTGGAGATGACAGCCAGATAGTAATCATATAACGCAGATATGAGGAAATGAGGCGTTAACGTTAAACTTTGGTTTGTTGGGTTGTTACCCTTTTACTGGCTAGGCCTTAGGGATGCTACTTACTTGAGATTGGAGGAGCTATCCCAGATGAAATCTGATTGACATCAGAGACACTCTCGTTGTAATAATTTTAATTAATTTTAACTCTGTATTGTATTCTTTCCTGTAGGAGTTTGTTTTTCCCGTATATGTTGTGGGTTCCTAAGCATGCACTTTAATGAGTACGACTTGTGTAAACACTGGTGAACTAGTGCAGTGAAGATGAGCGATCGTAATATACTACTCATACCACTGCTATTCAGTAGTAGGACCAGAGCATATATTTTGACATCGTACAAGCCGCAGGAAAAATGCAGGAAGGAACATCAGAGTGCAGCATCGCCCAAAATGGTCCCTGCTACTTAAAGGAACTGAGCATTGACTTCTGCTGCCGAATCCCGCGTGCAAATGAGTGGCTTTGTTTCTGGTCTTGATTAAACGCTTAACCCATGTGTTGCTTTGTCGAATAGACAACCCTTGTGCCACCCGCGTACTTGGATCACAATGCTAATAGCTAAGGTCTACTACGTAACTTCGCAGCGCATGCAGTCAAGAAAATTGATTAAACATGATTTCGATTACAACACTCCTGAGGAAGGCCATCCGAGGTGGTTGAAACGTACAGAAAAACATAACATGAGAAGGGTTGATGAATGATGAAAACAGCTGGGATTAGTTCACTACTAATTGGCACTGACCGTGCGCTTATGTGCGTAACCTGGTAATAGGTTAGTGCATTTTTGAAAGTACTAATTTGACTTTGTATATCAACCTGTATATATTAATCTGATGATCATTGTTCACGTATTACCCTGTATTGTCTTCCAAATAAATGCTCCCTGTATACTTATACACACTACACATTACTTACTTCAGTTTATCATGATAGCCCACTTTTGTTTGCACACCAGTATGTACACATCTTGACGCGTGCATCTGCGCTGTACGAGTTAATATAACTTAGAAGTTGCTTTCAGAGCATATTTAATTCCTCTAATTGTCTGAAACTCATTCTGATCCATTCGCATTCTTTGTTCTCAATCAGCCAATCTATCGACAAACTTGCATTCCAGCAGTTGCATCAATTTCCCTTCTGACATACACCTTCATTCCTGCCAAATACTGATCAACCCATGTAAGGTTGATGTATAAACTGTTGTCATCAGATGCTTACAACTGATCACGTTTTACTTGTTCTAACCACTGATACCTTTAGAGTTGATTCAGTTGGTCATAAGAATTTTTTGAAAATGGAGAAGAAACGACTCCTACAAATATCAGTAAAGCGTTAACATAAAAGAAATAGATCATATGGATTATTTCAAGCTAATTACCAGTTTGGTTTCTAACTGCACCTTTTCTGTTTTGGACCTTTCAAGGCTTGTCTCCAGGTAAACAGGAGCAGATCCCCCAACGGCTGATTGAAGAGTGGGATCCACTGGAACGTACTTGTCGACCTCTGCTTGAATGTGATCTTCTACAGACCATACTGGACGTTCTCTGCTGCTGCTAGTTAGCTGTCTATTTAATAGAAAATAACAAATACTGGCCAATCGGCAAATCTTCATGCTCCATTTAGCTAAAGATTAACATAATCTCACATCAAGTTAGCAACACGCTTTTATATACACAGTGGTAGATGTGTGATTTATAGTAACGTTCAGCAAATACAATGGCAACACCTCGACATATAAAAACACACAACCACTGAGTACTTTCCCCACCAGTTATGCGTTGGCAAAAATTAATTTCAGCGTCACGACCTAAGTTGAGAAAAAACACCTTAACCGTAGCTAAACTTATAAACTATTGGGTAATCGGGGATAACTTGATCACCACTGTTAACTTTGCTACAGTCCACGGCTGTAGTTTATTTGCACGGTGTTTCAGCGTGTATAAGCTTGTTGTATTTGCCTGATGGTAATATGTTGACTGAAGCAGTGACCATTTCGACATTTTTCTTCAAAAATTACAAGTTAGCCATTGCTCATTTCTTCTAATTCATATTCTAACCCATATTGTGGAATTATCACATTTTTTGACAGCCTCACCGTTGATCAACAATTCCCTTCCTTGTTAACTGACGTTAATTCGTCTGATTACTACTTATATTCAACGTCTGTGTAGGTTTCCGAAGAAATTGCAAATTTTTGTCTATTATTGTTTTATCATATGAGTGACCATTTCTTATGGACGTTTTAGAAGTGTCTTTGGACTGTTCCCTCCTAGTCTTCATAGCCTGTAGATGCATCTCCTGCTTCCTATAGGCCCGCCAAATCATTCTCTTTTCTAATAAGCAGCTCGTTCTCAATCAATCTTTAGAAGCTTCGATCCTTCTTGGTGCAACAGTTAAAATTTCTTTGGTACATGTGATTGAGGGTTCTGCGAAGCAGCATCGTTAAGGTTTTTTTTATTCACATATGTGTCTTGTATGTCCTTGTTCTACTAACAGTCGTGGCAAATCATTGTCCTAATTGTTTTCTTTTATTTTCGCTACTTGGACTAAGGTCACTTGATTTTCCTGATGTTAACCATCTTTTCCATTTACCTTCAGGTGTAATTGACAGTGAGGCGCGGTTCATTGACTACAAATTACAAATCGGTTTCCAGCATGTAGTGAACCAATATCCATTCACGTCTGATTTCAACATTCACATTTGGAGGAAAACTGCAGCTATACTCTTTTTAACATGAAGCACCAGACTTAAGCTTTGATCTCGTTAGACAATGTCAAACGCGTACATCCTTATCATGACCGATATTTTAGGTTCCCATTCAGGTTCCCTTGAAAAGATAGTGTTAACCACAATGCCAACTCCCTTATGCTAGGCTGAAACGAAACTTCACATTTAGGCATTCAGCCACATGTGTACACGGATACTGACAAAATCGGCTGATCAATATGAAGAGGTAATAACGATTGTAATTATTCTGGTATAACGTCCACACAATCTGTGGATGATATGACGTCATCCAACTGCAAAATTTACCTAGTCATTTCATTTAACTACAGTAGCATTTGAGACTGTGATACCTCTCGTGCGTCCAATCGATGACTGTGTGACTGCTGGACATGTCTACCACACATTACAGTGACTCCCTGTGCATGGATGGGCACTGCTTTCCATAAGCTTTAAGTTTGACCGACGTAACTCATCTTTTTTTATGTTAAAACCCGGACTTGACTGTTTACGTACTTCAAGCCCACTATTAATTAGTTATTTTGTAGCGTGTTCCGACCGTGTTTACAATTAAACCTATTTGTCATTAATCTTCAGGCTATGGAACTTCCACCGTGCCTTATCCTACACAGTTAATGGATGACCAAGCCGAAGCTTCCACCAAAGTATCCAAGCTTTGAAATTTACTTGCACAATTTCTAGTGAGAAAACAGTTTCTCTGATCGCCCATTTTAGACCGACCAATGATCATCACTTGCCATACCTTGGGATGAGCCAGTTGACCACCACGTCACTAACCTAACAACCGACCTCACAATTACCACATTTAAACGCCCAGACATAAGGACTCCTGAGTGGTGTTCAAATCTCCCGCTCAGATAAAAACTGTTACGACCGAACAAAGGTGAAACTGGTAGTTCACGCTTCTTTTCGAAGTGGGTTGGGCAAAAACATTTATCTGAATGCGAGTGTTTCGCTTAGCAAGGCTGTTAGATATTAATTCCTTGGATATCATTTATTGTTCGCGAATGCTGATTTTGTAAACCGTTTTAGAATACGACGCTTGAAATAATACTGTGTAGTTATTTGGTAGATGAAGTGAAGTAAGTTTGTACTGATATTGAAGATAACAATCAATATGTAGGAAGAGGCTTCTGAATATACTTATACCCTAAGCCTTAATCTTCGTGTAACGATGTTATTAAACGAGGCTGATCAAATGAAAATTATTTCAGACCTATGCATTCAAACGGCTTGGTACAAGGAGAAAGACATCTTAACGATGCGTTAAATTGATGTCTTTCCTAATATTGTAGTTTTGGCAGAAACAATCAATCAATTCAATAAAAGATAAGATCGAACAAGCTGCCAAAACAGTTTTATGCCCCAGTAAATCAGCGACATGACGCCTAGGTCCCGTTGGGACGTAACAGTTAGCGCAAACTTCTTTGAGAGAGGGAAAGGTACAATTAGCTAGATAACAAAAACAGATGATTCATCGGTTAGACCGAGTTGACAATGGCTCCACTTATAGTGACCATGAGCAGGTAACGAACCAAGAAAATGACGGTATCGAGTGACTTTTACGTTACAATGGTCAAAGAGCATAAGATCTTACGTTCAACCGCAATTAATTTTGAGAAGCTCTCATCCTTTTACATGGTTTTGTTGAAGAGGTACATAATATGGCATGAACAACGTTCACTTGTTTTAACTGGAACTACAAACCTCAGTTTAACCTGACGTTCGTTCTCCGCCTTTAGCTCCTTGCGAACTCGAATCATTTCTTGTTGTAAAAGATCTTCTTCACGTTTTTGTTTGCGCAATTTCTGCTCTTCTTCCTATAAAGTTTTGAAATCCAGAACGTTTACTATGTTAACCCTTTGGTGACTCAACTTTCAAGAATATGAACGAAATAGCTCATGACCCACGTCTAAATTTATGCATAAATATCAGCGCCTGGGCGCCGCAAGAAGGTATAATCAGCAAGACATACAAGTAAGAACGGCATTACTAGGTCTCCGTGGTAAAAGCCTATTCAAATCGCCGTCTATTTAAAGAACAATCTAGCAACGGACCAGTCTAACATAGGTCTGGGATACACCATCAAAGTCAGACAAATAGTTTCTTTCTACAAGCTTTCGTCACTGAGCATGTTGTTTGTTCGGTCTTTGATCCATCAGATTACAGATTGCATTGGCGATGACAACCAGTGGCAGACTTTGTTTTCTTTAATACTAGTGTACGACTATGAATCCGTGTTCCTGTATCAAAAATAAAAACTACTTACTGCAACAAGTCCGAGGTCATCTGCTCAGTACTTGCACGGGAAGTCTGAATTCAGGTACGATTCCCAGAGTTATTTGATGTCCATTATTCTGACCATAACAACCTATCATTGGCAACAGTGCGCGCCGTTTTGGATAGCGTGATTTGCCGCAGATGAGTAACTTCTTTTGGGTTTCAGCCAAAGGTT
Source organism: Paragonimus skrjabini miyazakii (assembly GCA_014338405.1). Taxonomy (NCBI): domain Eukaryota; kingdom Metazoa; phylum Platyhelminthes; class Trematoda; order Plagiorchiida; family Troglotrematidae; genus Paragonimus; species Paragonimus skrjabini miyazakii. Next base: position 10,023 of record JTDE01003792.1, on the reverse strand, counting down.
CATCAAATTACGGCACAACCTAAATTCGACTTCCAGCTTTCGGGTCATTCGGATGTCAATTATCTCAGAATACACGTCATGTAATGAACGTTCCCGGTAGACAAAATCTATCTTTCTGTCAGGTGAACTTTAACCCAAAAATTCATTGTCTTAGTTTCGATACGCCTTATCGGTTAAGCTTACAGGGTTAATTTCATAATACAGTGGTATCGGCTGTGACGGGGAGTACCAGAATATATGAAACGAACACATAATATATGATAGGTTTCCTTAACATTCAGAATCATAAGTATTGTATCATGTAGCTTCAAAAGGCAGTTATTACAATGAAGTTCGTGTATTGCGACGAACAGACTGCAGAAAACAGGTACGGTTACGCAGCGGTATTACATTACAGCATAGAGGACAAACGCACAGTAGAAAGTGTAGGCAACAACTAGCGGACACGACAGCTTGGTGAGATGGTGGGCCCTGCAGTGCCAACACACAAGTGTAAGCACGTTGAGGCCCCCATGTCCAATCAGGAAGGTCACGTGACAAATCCAATCAGACAAGCGCAAGGTTGCGCCCCACTGACGTGCCATGAACGGTGAATCGCACAAATGGGCCCGCCGCATAGGAACACATACGTTGTCTGCATGCGCGCACTTAACAGGACACGACAAGAAGCTTTAGACACTCAAACGGAGCCGGTTCTTATATGCTGGTATGTGAGTAGGCATAAAGGAACCTAAGTAAACTACATTTGCTTCCCTAGCATCATGTGCGTTGTATAAACTGATTAAGACACGTAAGTCAGATCTGTCCGATCCATGTGATGAAGGATGTCCATAGTCTGTTGCCAGATGATAGTTGTAAGAAGGCGTGTAGTCCATAGGACAATTGGCTGACTCACTCTGTTCGGATATCAAAATGAGATCTGAACTGTTCATAAAACTATGATGATGTGAGAGCTAATATCAAGAAATATGAAAACCAATGTAGCCCAATTACACTTAGCACAGGATAAGAGAATTGATTTTTTTGTTCCACGAAACATTCACAGAGTACAGTTTCATTTTCAGTTTTATGACACGAGGCTTCTGCTGCCATGTGACATATCTGTAGTGTATAGAATGCCAAGTTGCTCACAACTGGATAATAGCAGTCTAAATAACTACGGTTTGATTTCAATATTTTACAAGTGAAGGTCGAAGCACTTTCCATTGTTTTAGTTTCCGCGCAACACAGTAAAGTATAGACAAATTCAAACTGAATATCATCCACAATTAATGGCAGCTGTCGTATTCTCCTGAACATATCAGCCAGCCCTTTTCGCATGGAAGAAGTATACTCGAGTTTCGCTGTTATCTGGGCTCATTATTAAGGCTTAGTTTTTGCCATGACCGGCCACGTTTCCATGAGAGAATCGTGTTGACCACGGCATTGTCGACCTCGTTTGACAGGAGTGAATGATCACATAGAAACGCTTACCCACATTCTCTTGTGGGAATTGCTGAGATTCCCAAAGGTGCACAACTGACAGGCTATGGCGAGAACGGAACTCCGGCAGACTGCTTCTTTTCGAAAGGGCCTGACAGAAATGTCTGTGAAAATGCGACTGTTATGGTCAGTTTTGGGTATTGTTCAAGTTAGTTTAACTTAAATTCTCGGCTAGCCACTAGCATACAGAGGTTTATATTCCATATTTTTGTTTGCTTTTTGTGACAATTGAAAGTAATAAAGGATTAACACGAAACACACGCAAAAATTATTGGTGCAGAATTACCGAGCATATTGTGTTTAATGTGTCCTGTTAACATTCTTCTCATCAGTGGGGTACACGTTATAAGATCAGTACTATGCATACTTATAAATAATCTTGGCCAAAAACGTAGATAGTTTAGTTTACAACGCCTAATCCTCACTGAGAATGTTTGCGTGTAAAACCTAATGTCCTATTTCAGAATTACTGCTGTCATTGGTAGGTGAACGGATTAACTAGCCACTTATGCGGGAATCTCTTGGTATCGTTTGCTGCTGTTTCGGTCGCTAACATGACAGGTACTCACTCAATCCCAAGTACTATCCTCATCAGTTTGCAGGACTCAAAACAATTTCATCCAGCTTACTAACAGAGACGACAATCCTTGATAATGTTTTTAACTATGGAGGGTAGACTGTTGAAGTGTAATCTCATTTCGGAAAGTTGAGTGAAAAGGCGTACTTGTGGAAAATCCACGATGTACGATACGCTGACGTCGTGTACGATGTTGAGTTACCATATATATGAATTGTTGTCAGTTCAACTGGAAGAAGTAAGCTGGACCTACATACTTACATTAAAAATTGTTAGAACCAAAAGGACATACTGCAGGTATATTTACTTGGACAATCATCCGGTCAGAATTGGCGGATAATTTCAAATTACATTGCATCGGTCCAGATGAACATCCTTGTACGGTTATTCGTGTCATCTAACACTACTGTCTGCTCATCTCGGCCCATTTGGCCGTCTCCTGTCAATTTGGTGAATAAATTTGGGGACATGTCGGTTGAGTGGTTCTCATTATTACGGAATTCATGATGCTGACATACCTGAGGCAGACACTTTCAAACGCACCCGATCGTAAGAATCAACCATAGTTTGCCCAGTTTTCCAACAGTAATTTCCAACATCGATGGACTAACTCGATCATTCTGAGCTTGAGAACAACAGTTCTAACTACTTTGGAGCAAACTGTTACTGAATGTGTAGTTAACTTTGTTGTCCTGCTCCGTATAATACTCAGGAATTTGGCTTTCAGTCGGTCAACATCCCAAAGGACGTATAGGCTAGCATGTCAGTCGATTATTTAGAAGCAAAAACTACGTCGTACTCGTGTCTGATTCATACGAACTCAGTGCTTTTGATCACCCTGTCAATTACTTTTCGACAAAAAGTGTGTGCCATCTAAAATGTATAACAATTATCGACCCAGAAAAGCACACTCAAATTCTTCAACTGAAGTGAGAATTAAGCCATGGAAATTAAAATTCACTCAGCCAGTGAGTAAACTCGACAATATCGATTTACTACTCACTGCAGAATTTGGTAAAAGTTCAGCTGAGTTGTACAATCATATACCTGTTTCAACAAAGCCAGGGCTTCACGTTCCGCTTCGCGCCTGATTATCACCTCTCTCAGATGTGCATCTCTCTCTTGAGTTTGTAATAGTCGGCGAGCACGTGCCTCTTCTTGTCGCATCAGTATTCGATCCAGAGTAGTGGACTTCGGGCGGGAATTTTTCGAAGCCCTATCTGCGTTCTTGGGTTTATTTTCATACGGTGAACGGCGAATATCATCCTATGAAAAAAATGATAGATTTAGTTGTGAACAACGTCGTGATGCACCATGTGCCATGAGTTGAAGTGGATATACAGCATGTTACTAAGGATGGTCTTAACCACCGGTTTACTTGTGAGATGGCTATAATGAATGTTTGATTAATGGACGTGATTACAAAGTGGTCACTCCTGTTACCAATAGTCACTCTAGCATATTTGTTAATTTTGAAGCATTCCGAATGAAATCAGACTAGTGACAAATTTGCATCATGGTAGATGAATTACGAAACCACCAGAAAAACTTGGAACCCAAACCCAACATGAAGAAAACTGCTTACGAATTTTATTTAACAAAGGTGTCATGTTCTTAATTAAAGCTAAACGCTAGAGTTATCCAGCTGAGTTACTGAATATGTGATCCAGCCACTACATACCTTATAAACTCATTACCTTAACAAATGGTCGCCATTAACCTTTCAGTAAAATTGCCGTTGATCCACTGATTTATCCTTCGGTTAGGTAAAACTAGGGCTCAAGTTTGTTAGTCAGAATTGGTCTTGATCAGATTATGCCAAAATTCAAACTTTTAAAACATGTCTAAGACTGTATGCATGTCAAAAATCGATGTGTGTACATACGTTTCCATCACCACACATGTACAAACGGACGAGGGAAAGCAATAAGGAAGAAAACTGGGCGTTAAATGCTTAACAGTTTGCAGTAGAGTTTCATTTTATAAACCACTACGAAATCAAGGCTGATCCTTGATGACAAGAGTGAATCATAGGGCTTTTTACACTAACTTCTTTACTTAAACGTCTTACGAAGTAGGAAACTGTGACAGTAAAGAATCTTCCAGAAAACAGCATTCACAAGGTAAAGGAAATGTCTTCAAAACAACAAAGAAACTGTGCATCAGTTACCAGAAAACAAAACAACGAAAGTTCAAAGAACAACTAACTTTTAAAGGTGGACTACTGAAGTCCCGTTGCAAATCGTTTGCTTTCGATGCACATCGGATTAAATGATCCCATTCTTTCTTAATTTCCAGGCGACTGGGAATATTCAGCGGCGAGAGGTCAGGTGCTGGCATATCCAAACCGTCGTCAGCAAGTAAACATCTGTTGGCTATCCATTCGTTCAGTAACGCTCTAGCTTCGGAAAAGACTGCTTAACAAATGTATACATTTGTCCACAAGAAAAACACTTACCGGAATGTTCCTCAAAATGTGACTGTGGTTTAGGCTTACTAGAATGAAGATTTAAGTCTGCAAACTTTAATTAATTGTAAGTTTTGAAATGTGAAAACTTCTTACCTTAAAGTAGGACTGTTGTAAATTAATCCTTCTCTGAAGACTGTCCCCGAGATAAGTCATAATTGTAATCAGACGTATCGATTAACTGTTTTTATTGTACACTAAAACTGAAGAAAAGATCCTTGTTTCAAATCGGCGCTGGGCAAAATTTCAAATGTTGACAAACGAAAAAGTATTTTTCGTAGACACGGTGGAAACAGCGAATGTTGTCGTTGCGTTTTTAGAAAAAGTAGTCTGGATCAGTATTAGCTGCGTGTAGTAAAGAAATGGAATAAAAATCCTTATCGTTTTCCAGTTACATGCACACAAATATACTTTCAGTGTTTGCCAGTGAGTGTGAGTACTGTAACTCGTTTGTAGTTGACAAGATTTGGATATTTTGACCACAGAGCTCGAATTTACAGTAAGGAATAGAATGCAACTGATCCACTACTTAACTGTCGCCAAAAGTTTACTAAATGAACACCGATCAGATCAATTGGGCCATATCTAAGCGGTGCGGCGTTTTTCCAACTTTCTTCAAACCCTTTCATAGCTTATAACTGCAAAGTATGCATAAAATAACTTTGAAAGAGACGATAAATTTGTTTTAGGCGCCGTTTTTTAGTTTTAATCCAACTATTAAAGAAGTCAACTCAACTAATCAATTACTCTTTACCTTTCATCTACACAAACAACCATCGCTGAACAAACGCCACCCGAGCTTCCCGATCTCTAGTTCATTAAAAACACATCTTGAAGACTGCAATTCATCGTTCGCTAGCAAAAAATACTGATTACTGCATTGATGTTGCCGTAGTGTAGTGAGGAGAAGCGATCGTACTATACTCTACTCACCACACTACTCACACTACTGCTATTTATTGATGGGGCCAACCCATAGATTTTGACATTGAAGTAGCTGCAAGAAAAATACAAGAAGTACAGCATCGCATGAAATCGTTCTTGGTACTTAAAGGAACTGAGCGTTGGCGCTTGTGGCAACCGTAAACAGGTAAGTCATGATACATAAGACATCGTTAACGACAGAATGCATTTATGAAGATGTAGCGGAATATTGTGAGCTATATCGTGTAGAATTATGTCAATACTTACTGTTGCCTTCCATCAAGTGATTTTGAAAGTTAGCACTTTACAGTAACGTACGACATGGAGGTCTCCACAAGAACTGCAGTCACAGTTATATCTGACTCGACAAGTATACCAAATTCTTTAAAACAGACAGATTGTCTAATTTCAGGTATTCACTTGCCATCGAACATCACCTATCTCTAATTTCCTGGTATGTGGCGTTAATCAACGATGTCGCCAAATCTCGACAAAGTCGATGAGAGTCTAATAAGAACTCACGACAAATGCATAGGTGAATTTTTCAAAGAAGGGATCAACTAAGGGTTACTGGTAACGAATCGGGTTTAGTGATGCAAGTAATGTCGTTACTTAATTGAACCTTATTTTAGCTAGCGGTGAGTAACGAAGACAGGCAACAAAACCGTAAGAAGTCTAGGCTACAAATATCACCATACTGATGCTTGTAACTACATTGTCTGTTTTTAAGCTGTAAATACCTTGCTGTTGAATATTTGCGTGTATACTTGGCTAGTTTTTGAAATGTGACAAAATCTTTGTCCCTCATTGCTCTTTTAATTATAACATGCACTCCTTTCCACTTTGGTGTGGCATTTAGCTAATGGTGTCAGCCACTGATGTCTTTTTATGAGTTATGACTGTGAAATCCTACGCACAACGTTAGGTTTTTCTGGTCTTTTCCGCCTTAGTCCAGCCGTTCCGTAGGCTACGGATAATCATTTCTCATTAGAGCATTACTACCCATTAACGCTACTAAGCAGCTCGTGAAACGAACATTACATATTTTCACGCAGCGAAATATTCACCTCTTCACACACTCTGCTACAAAAACTAAACAGCTACCGAATTGTTGGAAATATTTTACTTATCGTCAATTACTACCATAAACACTTTTGATAACATAAGATCAATAACCATTAGGAAATTTTGTCGGAATATCTCGCGTAGTAAAGAACATATGCTGACAAGTTTAATTTGAAATAGTAGTATAGTGGCGAACGAATCATGACCATCGAAAGTACCATTATTACGTGAAGGATCAGTGTGACGTGTTTGCGTTATTTCTATGAATCGTCTCTGTACATCAACTGGGTATACATCAGACTATAGATGTGGTATCTTGGAACTAAGACTTTTCCAAGCCTTTTTCAAAGTTACCGTCATTTCGACCATCGAGGTACAAACTTTGTCATCTCTGTTAAACAAATTAGTTTCAAACATTTAAAAAAAGTCTAGATCAGTGCTTAACGTCGACCACCCTAGACATTTGTTTTCTTGAGACAGTAGTCACGACTTCCTGCTACACGATGTCTGAATGAATGCACAACGGTTAAGCAATGTTAGTGTTGATAGAACGGTGATTGTTCTTTAAACGCATGGTGTCTGTGTGATTAGTTGATTGCATCGGAGTCTAACAGTGAAGACGTTATAGAAATTTTTATTGTCTGTTTAATATTTTAGCGATAATTTTTCTGATTTCGGTACGTAATCATCGTAGTATTGATGTTAAAAGAACATGATTCAACCCACTGTTTTCTAATAGCACTTGTCTACTTTTTTATCAGAAGTGATTGCTATTGACCTGATGATGTACAAGAACTTGTTAAAATCTTGAATGGAAGTGTAATTTTGTATTGGGGCGTATATCTCAGGTTTGCTTACTACGTTTACTCTGGTGTAACCCAGAGTATTCATTACAGTGCAGAAATGAAATTTGAAGTTTCCAGTCACATACATTACCACCAAGATGTATGGACCGGTTGGGGCCTGACATTCAATCCTTCATGGTGTTGCTTACTTTCGCTCTTGTAAGCAGTCACTATGGTGGACATATGCCGGTAAGGGACACTCGAATTAAGCTCTGCTGTGCCTCATCACTACCGTTTGGTAGAGAGTTGTACAAAGTCAACCACGCGAGACTTACTCGATGTTATGAACAGGCACATCAATAGTAAGATGAGCTGATGAAGTCACTGTTACAAGAAGTGGTTATAATACACAGTATTTTAAGTTGTTAATCCAAATAGAAAGTTGTCTGTGTATGGTTCCAGTAAATAAACAGAATAAATGGGTTGGTAAAGTTTTGAGTTTTAAACAAATCATTGCTAAGCAGTGGATGAAATATCGAGATGTAAACTAACATTTACTGTGGGTAGATGTGACAAACCGCTTTACAACGACCCCCGTCACATAAAACTGTTTCTTCACCGAATCAGTTCGCACAGCAGTTCGGGAATATCAATGAGATTGCATCGTTTATCAGGCTTCCATAGGGAATTTCACAGAAAAATGATGAGCACACAATTTTCATTGTTGCGGACCACGCTGAGTTAAGCATGGTAGGTAACAATGTTTTAAGTCGATAGTTTTTGGTTTGTACCCAACACAAGAGAGGTAGTTGCACCTGAATCTCACGTGCAAAAGTTAGTTGATAACAATCAAATTTGGTCTTTTAGTAGTCTACGATAAAGATGATTTTACCCAATTATAGAGTGTAATTTTGATTTATAAAGAAGTAGTTTTATAATCCTCAGAAAATGGCCAAATTAACTTCAGTTAACATTATCCTATCTTTATCACCATTTGCTTCTGTAGTACCTAGACCCAACAGTCAATTAGACACTTTCAGAAAGGTGCGGTAATTGGTTTTGTAACTTGCTTAACGTCATCGATCTCAAGACCAAAGAATGCAAATTAAAGTGGTCTAAAGTAAATGAGTTTCTCCATAGAAGGGACCGTATTTTTCGAGATTTGCGAAGCATTCCCTAAAAAATCTTAGTTACGTTTTTTTAGCGTCGTAGCAACCTCAGGACACTGTGGAACATATGTGGCAGAACTTGGGTGATGTTGTTAAGCACAAAATAAATCAAGTAATCCACAGTGCATGCATCATTAGAAGATTATTGGGTCCGACTGTGAAGCAGTTTACGTTTTAAACTCTTGTGCATGCAAACCCACGAAGTATAGTTCATCTCTCCGCCAAATCCAATCTGGTCTAGATGGTATGTAGACAATACCACGAAACAAGCAATTGGTTGGCGTCTGCAAAACATGTCCGACCATCAGGCGACCACGGTGCATGATTGACAGGCGTGCTGGCGTGCCAAGAGAAACTAACATTAGGGTACACCTCCAAACTGTACTTCTGTTTGCACAGTACTTACACATATTTAATAGCAAAAAGGCATGAACAATCAGAAAAAGAGCATACCTGAACATCACTCAAACAAACAGGTCAAGTTCGCTGTGGTAGAGAACGACAGTGTAGCGACCTGGAGATTTCACTGGCCTGCCTGCGGTATGATGTGTAAAATAGTTCCATAACTCATACTTGTATATTGTACCTAAGCTATTAAGAAAGTACGCATGATACATGTGTTGTGATCCAGGAACACGGATGGGGCAAATGTTGTTTATTTAGGAAACTAACACGGGTTAGGTGTTCACACAGGACAAGAAACAAAAACCCTCACTTGCACACGGCAATCGTCCCAGGAGGTTCCGGCTGCCACAGACGCTAATGCTTAGCTCCTTTGCGTAACCAGAAATACTTCATGGCAGACTGTACTGTCGTGTTAGTGTGAGGTTTGTTCCCGTGTTTTTCCTGCGGTTACTTTCATGGCAAATTCCGTGCTGTAGTCCCACAAATGAAAAGTGGTAATGCGAGTAGTATGGGACGATCGCTCTCCCAAACCACATTCCTCCCCCAGCAAAGATTATTCTAGCTGTAGCAACAGCCATTCAGGTTCTCATCGTTCTCTGGACGATCTGCGTGTTGGCGTCGGTGATGATGATCTACTTGCTGTGCATACTCTTCTGATCAGAGTGCCATACCATTTACAAAACTGACCTCCGCGCACTCGATTTTCATTCTTCTCATTCTCAATCAGACACGTGGGTCACGGCGGTCCAATACTAAATACGGTCCCCTCCACTTTGCCAGGAACTTCTTAGATCCTGGTCCTGTTGCACCCGGACTCCGCCGGTCCCTATATTTAACCTTCGAATCAAGTTCAGACGCATTACTTCGACCCGATAACCTTGCAGTTGACTGCTCCTTGTCAAGTTTCGGTTAGCCAGTCTCCGAGATTCTGATAATCCACGTTCATTCGTCGGTCTCCCCATACGCCAACTTCATGATCGACTGGCAGGCGCGGCAGGTGCGTGGAGAGACAACTCCAGCTACCTATCGTACATCATTGGACAAACCTACCCCCCTTTGTTCTCAAGAGTTTTTAGGGTTGGGCAGCCCGCTGCGATAGAGAAGAAACGCACCGAAGACTAAATAACAAAACTAACAGCGCAGCGGCCA
>JTDE01003791.1:61636-74200 GCA_014338405.1 Paragonimus skrjabini miyazakii | reverse complement strand
ATCTCTCGGTATCTGTGTTGTGTTCAATACATGTTTACTGTTGGCTTGTGATTTTTTCTTCTTTTCCGCGACAGACCTTCTGTGTTTCGATTAGTAAACGCTGGACGTAGTGTGTTGTTCTTGTGATTGACTTTCTGGAATATTACACAGTCATAGTCAGCTTTGTTAAGTTCCAGTGAACATTCAGAGAAGGATATCTGCTAGTTGGTTCTCGCTGCAACGTCGCTGCGTCTTTCAGACGCTCATGTATTGCAATCTCACCAAAGTTTCTAGCTCACTCCTCCGGCACTGGTTTTCACTTGATACAGTACTGTAATCTCAGAATCGCGTGATCACTTTTGCCTAGGGCAACACAACTTTCTAGGGTACGTATCTGGTTTTAATTTCTGAATACTGTGAGGTCAAACAGCGAGTCTTTTTGCTCTGAACTAAACCAGGTTGCCTGCCGAGCAGGTTACTGCAAACGATTTTTATGGAGGCGTTGCAAGAACTTTTCTGTAGAGAACTCACGCTTTCAGTGAACCCCAGGTATGTTCAGGTCGCCCAGCAATAGGACCGAACTTTGCCTGCTGCAGATCTCATCCGTGTTACTAAGTAGCATGTTTCCTTCCTCATAGGTGGCACCGGAGCTTCTATATACGCAGAGTACCAATGTGCGAGTTAGTGCACCGGGTAGTGTGTATTCCACTAGCTGTACACAAGGAGTGTGCAGGCTCATGCCAACAACCTGGGCATAATGGTTCACAACTAGCAGAAGTATTCCGCTTTCATGCCTGTCGTCTTCCCTATCCTGTCTACAGTGAGTCAATCCTGGAAGGCAAAAGTGTCCAATCGTCGCTTTCCGTTTGGGCCACGTTACAGTAACGGCAACTACTTCACCTCTTGTCGTTTCGATGTTCAACTCAGTCCATTTATTGTCAGTATTACATGCATTTGTGTACGGGACGCCCATCCACTTATATTGAGGACATGCTGTCACTCTTGGGATGGACCCTTCTGGTGCCACTCCCAAGGAAGTCACCCGCTTTTCGTTATGGTGTGTTGGGGATTTTACCCCCACGTCGTCGGTGGCATCCTGTTTTGGGAATCACTGACTGGTCGCCTCTCCGGTAACAGAGGACTCTTTGCACAGCCAATCGAGAGGTTGTCGAAATTCGGCTGGGGGGTTTTCATTTGTGTTGTACCGTAGTCTTCCCTGAAACAAACTTACGTGCGACATTGTGATGACCTATTTACACAGATGGTCCCACATCTTGAGGTCTTCACGCGCCGGCAATTTATCCGGGGCAACCATGAAGCGGTTGTTGGTGTTTGTTCATATGTCCGCAGATTTCACTAGGAGGAGGTCGCGGTGAGTTGAATTTAAAACTCGACCACCACCGCTATCACTGGTCCCGTCACTTTCGCGTGCTCCCCATCATTTACCTATCCTGACTATTATCTTTATGCAAACGTGTTCAGTAATGCCAGCGAACCTGAACAAATTCACGAAGCGGCACTTGATGGCTGTCATTCTAGCCTTACTATCTCCGGAGTAAGGTTCAGGGATGCCATTGACGATCAGGTTCCGTATTGGTCCGAGAGCCACCTACTTGCTACAAACCACCCACCAAGGATATAAGTATCCGACTAGATACTTTAGAGCGAGGTTAAATTGCTTTCGTCCATAATTTCGATGCTTTGTGGAATCGACCTTAAGCCCTTAGCTTCCTTACAGCTGTGCTAACTCCGAGGTGGGTGTCAAGGCGTGCACATGCTACATCTGAATTTACCTTCATTGTCTTAATCTAATCTCGCTTCTTAAATGGATGACACCTGTGGACAGTTATTGTCACTTGAGGGAGATTCCTCCCGTCCGACTAGCGTTTAACCACGTCGATATCAATCTGTAGTTCACTGAAATCAGTGGCATTCGGGGTTCTTAGATCATCGACGTGTAAAGGGACGTTGTTGAAAATATTTTCTGGAAGGTCACTGACGTGAATGGGGAATTAACAGAGGACTTGGTGTTAGAGTAGCTGTCTGTGTTGAGTGTTTGACAACTGTCGTGGGTTTAATGAAAGGTTGGTGACTCCGCTCCGTCTCCATTCATTCCTTTCTTGTTGGCCTCTCTTCTTCTTTCATTCGGTATCCTCTTGGTAATGGCAGCGAACCCTCGCAAAGACTGACACGAACACTCGAACTACGCGCGCGATAAATCCTTCCTTCCACGAACGGCAGCCTCGATATATTACTGAAGCTTGATATCGCTTACTCCTTAAAGCTTGTACTGACGCTATTTGTTTTTCCTCACGTCTCACTGCGGGACGTTTATTTGTTTGGACCCTGGTTTCTTTTGCGGGTTATCGCTCCGCCATTATGCGACTGTTGCATTTGGTCGTGCCCACGTGGATCGCTGGTCTCGGTGGATTCGGTGGATCCAATATCGAGGTTTGCTGTTATTTTCTTCTGTTCAGTTTTTAATTTTCCTTGCACTTTGGTTCCTTGTCAGTAAGAAACTCGCCTTCACTACCGTCGTTTCTGGACCAAAATCGGTTACTCAGTGGACTAAAAATTTGATGAGGTTCGCCTAAATACAGATGAGACTGTTCAAGATCCAGCTTATCAACAGATGTTGTTAGTAGACCGAGCGTAGCTCGAAGAACCACTAGACGCCCGTGACCGACAGCTAGCACCGGCCCTTCACGAACTCCCGCGGAAATGAAAGATGGAGATAAAGGATTGGATCTCGCTATGCTGTAAATTTCTATTATCAAGAAAATGGGCAATCTAGTGAAAAATCTCTCATTGAACACCATAAACTTCTAGCTTATGTTCGAGGGAGCCGTGGATGATACAGTCAAGAACCCTGGCAGAATCAAAGAAGAGAGCATCTGAGATGAGGCCATTGTCCCTGGCCACCGTCAAAAGATTCATGGAAATAAGCATGTTCGTTATGCGCGACCGGTCAGGCAGAAAGCCAGGGTGGGTAGAAGAAAAAAGAGGGCTTGTTGAGAGGTAGTTGAGGATGACACGCTTCAGTGTGCATTCCATTATCTTGCATGGAATGCTAGTAAGTCTAGCTGGCCGATCGCTAGCCGGGGAGTAACGGCTGCCTCTTTCCCATGCGCTAGGGAGAATGCCACTCCAGAGTGTCTGTTTAGACAACTTGTAGTGGGGTTTGCCAGACTAGTGGCTGTTCCTTTAAGAATTTTGGGATGGGCATTGTCAGGACTCTGCATTGTGGGAGTCAACCTCGAATGAAAAATATTCACCATCTAACGCAGAAACTTAGCCACAACGAGTGGTTGCCAGAAGTTCTGCATCGGTAGGATAGAATGTCATTTCGGAGGTGCGGCGTTGTAGACTAATAAGTAGTACTGCCTGAACAACTCGGCCACAACTAGGGAGTCAATTGAGGTCTCCCCATCGAGCAGTCGCCAAGAAAGAGCCAAACGTTTATTCTCTTTCAGTCGTTGCATATACTCAAATAAGAAGTTTTGTTCCCGTGGGCCCTCAGAAGGATCTTTTCTTGTACGAGTTAGGTGTGTTCAAGAATATCCCGCCTGCGCCTATTTCGAAGAACGTGAAACACACTTAGGTCCTTCGAGTTTCCCATTAGCTCGTGCTTTGCGAATAAATATGAACGGTCATCGAGGAGACGACGCATTATGCGCGGAAGTGCTGGCAGACAATAGAAAGCGCACAGTTTGTGTTGCGTAAATAATGCATCTGCTTTCTGAACCGCAGAGTTATATTCAAGAAGAAGTGATCCTAGGTAGCTTCTCAGTCCGGTAAGATGGACCTAGCTAAAATTTCGAACTGTGGACTTTGTGAGGTTGATTTTAACCGGCAACAGATAAGATCAAAGGTGGATAGAAAGTGGTCACTGCGTCCAAGTGGCAACCTCATAATCACTGTCCGATGAGCGACTTTCACTAGTGACGGCTGCGCCCGGCAAAGAGGGAATGTGACCGGAACAATGCTGCGTTGGGGGATTGACATGATGTGTTCACGTTCTCCGTGATATCAGCGTTCACAATGAAGTGCAGCATCCTTTCTCACCATCCCGGCGAGAAACTGATGTCCAGTTTCTTTCGATTGCATTGAAGTCGCCGTAATAAGTGGATGAGTAACACGGTGCAGTGCTAGGAAGTTGTCTAGGCTGGCGAGAATATCGTCATCGTCGGAGGCGTCGGATGAGGGAGAACGATAGTTAACCTCCGCTGGGAGTGAGTTACCTGAATTCAGCAGGTGACTACCGCTCGTCTTATTGAGTAAACCCTGACAATTTCTGCACGGGTCACTAAGAACTGCTGTCTCGCCTGACCGTATTAGGGGAGTGTTAAAAATGGTATGAGAAAGAGCCCGGAAGGTATCCGGATAACGAAGAAAGGAGACGTGAGTGGCAAACTTACAATAATCATCGTTCAATGTTTTGAGATACATATTGGGATTTCCATGGTTTAGACCTGGATAGAAGTCCTACTCGGGGGGTCATCGACTGCAGTTAACAAGACAGTCACCGTGTCTCCTCTCGGGCAATCGGACAATCTGAGTACTACTCACAAGCGAATATGGCTGGTTCCACATATGACGATTTCGTCGTGCCTAATGTGAGGTCAACCGCGCGATGACGAACACGGTTTCATCACGGAAGCGTGTCCGGGTTTTTAGTCCCCGCCGTAGTGAGGATATGCACCACTGATGAGCTAAAACACGAGCGAAACGGGAGTGTAGTGATGATTTTTTGAAAGAGGCTGGCTGAAGTGAATATGGGAATGCGACAGCTGCGATCAGCCGATGTTCAATTTAAGTGGTACTTATTGAACTCTGATGGCCGTTCCTTGGCGGCTTGTATGTTTGTGAGTCTCTGCAAGATATGCGACTTATTCCTGACAGGCCGCGATTGATACTCTCCAGATTACATCTTTTCGTAGAGCTTTGATAGTGTTATTCGGTGTTCTTTCACCATCAAAACTGTGTGGTTCAATAGCGCAAATGGTGCATACAATCAAAATGTTGATAATGTCAACACAAGTGCATTTAGATAACATGTGAATGGAAGTGTACCAAGTAATGATGAATAACAATATTTGTATAACAAAGCGTTAGGAATTAGCCGGATCCACGTAGTGAGGCAGAAACTGTTTCTGGCTATTACGAAATACTTGTTGTGACATTGCCAGCTTGCTGGCGTTTACGAACGGATCAGTTGATGTGGAAGCAATCCTTGACTTGCAATTAGCTTGCTGGATTATGCTGTACAAGCTTTGGAGTCGATATTGCTCATCGTAGGACTGCGTGTTGTTTAGTCCGCGTGGCCTCGTCAAGTCAGGATATGTCTTTCCGTATCCTGTTCAGCAACGAACGGTCATTCCTCTTGATACGTCAGGTAGATATTTGTGACAATACCTGAATAATTGTTGTGGTAATATGTGGTGATCGGCACTAAACCTATTCCTCCTTACTGTTTTATTACATTGTTGACTATAAGCTGTACAATTGGGCTCGATAGATAAATTGCGTGCTTAGCTTATTTCGACTGTCATTACTATTGCTCTGTACTCATGGAACCATCACACAGTGTTTGTGGCCATGAGCCATGTCAATTGAAGATAAAGGTAATGTGCTGGTGACGCAGACACTAATGTTGCTGACAGAATTAGAACCACTGGCCATGTCGAGCCGTCCTCGCCAGGCACATGGTCGAGAGGTTCTTGTCAGGCATTTTGCCGGGCGGTACCAGTCAGCGTCCTGCCTGACCGTCCATGTCAGGCGTTGTACTGGACCAAACTGGAATGAACAGGACGTTGATGAAATAAACAAGAATGTTTTTATAACTCATCTTAGCCTTAGAAATATTGGTCGAGGGGGTCTCCGTATTGGGACACATCAAACACTGGATACTGCGTTAGAGTGGCAGTTGACTTGATTACAAACATGGCAGGTTTAACAGGTTAATTAAGGACTGCGTACGGATGAACGCACTGGAGATGTGGGTATGGGTTTATCACAATGTTTCAGTTGACCGAACAGTGATTTGTCAGTTACGAATGAGATCATTCAAATCCCTGCAGGATTTTGCGCGATGGCAAGTTGTAACAAGGCCACACTTTGGTCCACCCGAACAACACGCCGGAAAGGCAGACTCAGTTTGTGTTATTCGAAGTACATGGGGAAACTTAGCAGCTGGAATCGATGAGGGCGCAGATGGCAAGCTCCTATTGAAAGTCTTTTCCGACCGGTCTTTGATCTGTGGACTCTGTACCGCGACGGTGACCGTGGTTTGCACACTTCAACGGAGAATTCAAGGAATTTGAAGGCAGATCCGTTGTAGAGTTTGTTAACCATTTGTTCTCTTGTTATTGGCTGTTCTTCATACCTATCATGTTCATTGTATATATAAACCACTTGTCTATTGTTTGAATGAATACACTCTTCGTCCTCGCGAGCCTAGGTTTCTGCATGCATGTGGTCGTTGTTACCGGGAGTTGACTGTGGCAACAGTAGATTTTAGTACACTGGAGGAACTGAATTCGTTGGATTTTGTTTGATATCTAACGGAAACTTTCCCTAAACGTATAGCGAACTTAGTGTGGTGGAATTCATCGTAAACAATTACTGTAGATTATTTTGTAACATCGTCGATCGCTTCCTTGGTTTCCACTACACCGTGAGGATCCCATCCAAAGGTGGGATACCGTGCCAACGTGTAACTTAATTCTGGTCGCTTACAGACGTGCTGGTAACGGCTGTTTGAATGAACGCTTGCCGAGTTTTATGCACGAATTTTAAGTCAGAAATATCATCAATTGCTGTAGTGGTGTTTAAATTTCCAGGCATCGTCATAGGTTGGGAATGTGACTTTCACCAATCTTATGGCGTAATCCACTCTCGGGAGCCTTGTTGGTTTGGTCTTTGAGAAAGAACGCACCCAAAACCTACCTTGCTCGGTGGCTTGGAAGAGAGGTGGAAGGGAACTGTCTCGTAGCACTGCCCTCTTCTCAAAGACAGTTTGGCCCGTGTGAGTTGCGTCCACGCCTTTTGTCTGTATCGCTGTCATTTTTGTCCCTGCAAGTCCGGAAACGGTGAACAGCACATAGTCGTTCAGGATGGGAGGCTTTGTATTCATATCCAGCGTACAGCGTATTGAATCGTTCGCTAACGATTCAAGTTCACAACGAGTTACGCGTAATCGGTTAATCCAAAATTGCTTTGCTCAATATCCAACGGCAGATAAGATAATCCATCTTCGAAACGGTCAATGGAAAGGCGCCCGTGAAAACTGGATTTACTACGGTACTATTTGAATCAATGTACATGAAAATTAAATATCTCACCTCGAATGTGGAAAATCCTCAGAAATTGAATAAATGGTACGCCTGCACAACAAATTTGAGAACTAGGCACCGCTCAGTAATGGGAGACGTTAAAACGGAATTGAGTTCACTCAAACAAATGGTCAATGGTTGGCTCGGAACAAAATGATAGTTCACGCATCGAGAAATGGTAAGAATTATAAGCTCCCCAAGAAAGAATATGGAAAAAGAATGTCTTATTTTGACATTCAGAAATGTACAGGGCTTCGACTGAATAGGAGTGAAGGAAACGATTACAGTAGCTGGTGTAAGAACAAAATGAGTAATACTGTTTATTCTCGGGGAATATAATGAAACATAGGGCCACCCTTCAACACTAATCAACCAAAGCACAACAATCCCAAAATAGCAAAATCAACACAGCGTTTATCGTAAACCGGAAGTTTGTGTAGTATTTGTATCCATTTGGGCACTATGGTGGCATTTGGGAACATCGTGCTTATATACACTTATAACACCGCGTATTATTTCAGTTACACTGACAGGTATATTCCGCGTGTCTGCAACTATACAGCTCAGACAGTCCAAAGCTAGTGTACGTAAACTGCGGTAGATAAAATAGCTAGATGCATATGTGGTTTGTCAGTCACACACCCCATCGAATATGGTGCTGGTCTTCGAAATAAATATGGGCAATTTTCAAAGTCATAGAAGTTTTACTGTAGAAACCCGATAGAAAACTAACCAAATTATTATTATGAGAGGCGAAAATTTGAGTATTAGTAGCCAGCGATCAATGATGCTTTTTAAGTTTGGTTAGTACATGCGCTAAATAAACCACTCGTATCTAGAGTTAGTTAGAACGTGGCGCGAAATGGAAATACGGATAAACTGGAGACACAGCGTGTAGTGTGCAAAATCTACAGCAGTTATACTGAGACGCTATATGACATCCTCAAGCAAAATTAGCTGGCGAGTTCGAGGATGCAGCTGTTGTTCGTACAAACAAGTCGGTAGTGTCCATGGAACCGCTGAGGTGCATAGGCTGACAGACATGCAAACAAACAAACGTAATCGCATTCAGCAAGCAAAAGCCTGGCAGCCAACTTTTCAGTGGTAAAAATAGTGTGAACGATTAGTTGATGGAGCATCTTGCACTGCATATACCAGGCAGATCGGCATCGTTGCAATGCCCTTACACAGCCTCCTCCAAAGGGGTATTGCGAATACAACCCTTCAGTGTACGTGAGAACGAACTGTGGCCAGCCACCATTGACCTTGTCTGGTTCATCCCGTATTCATTGACATGCGGCCAGCTTGCAACCGGTACTACAGGCATGAAGGTGCTATTTCCTTGCAGGCTGCCGCTCGAACTTCCTTTCTACCGTGTTAAAACGAGTGGGGAAACCAGTCAAACATATTGCATGCTGAGGTCCTCGAGATAGAAAAACCCACTGGTTCTACAGGTGGTCTCGCGTTTCAAAACTTGATGGACCCGATATATGGACGAACAACCAAACATACAAACCAAGAAGGTGTACATTTAAGCACGTTGATCAATAGCAAACTCACCTGTCGGAGCGCAAGGAATGAGAAACTGCAACGAAAGTAAATTTGTATTTTTAGAACTTCTGCGGACCTTTCAGGTTTTCTGATGTCTTGCTGTTTATCTTACTTAGACACTAAAGCAAACTGAGATGCGTCAAAAAACTGGTCCCCCATTACACGTTTACGCCGGTTTACCCCACGGCCAGAGCTCTTTCTAGCGGATGATGACAGCGATGATGCATCAAAGGTAACTATTGGTCACGATGCACTAGGCCAAAATTGTTCAAAAGCGATTAGCGGTTTGACCACGAGGCAAAACAGAAGATTACAGTGTTCATCAGGCTTCCCGAATTAGACAGAGTTGAAACGTTTAATGGTATGTTTGTCGCGGATGCCCCGACGCTCGGTTACGTAGAAGCGAACCTTCAGTAGAAGTGCCTTCGAAAGACCTACGTAGATTTGTTCGAGCGGGTGTCGAGACCCATCCACGCCAACAAACACGTATGTACAGTCTTGGGGTTTTTGGGAACAAACACCACTGTTCTTGTGTGTCGGTTACTCGGAGGTAACGCACGTATGATTCAAGCTGTTTGGCGTAGTAAGCATCGTATATGAGATTATCCGCGGCTGATGAGAAGTAGTTCTGAGGAAGGCGCAGCGGTTGGTCATAAAGGTTTTCAGCACTATTGCCATAATGGTAGACCTTAAGAACGGCGCGGATGCCGAATGAAATCACGATTGCTTTACGGCCGCTAGGGGTGTTTTCCTGTTAATGAAAACGTTTGGTGGTTCCGGCTGCAATTTTTCAGCCTGAGGCCTCATGAAATTCTTTGTGTTTGGTGCCACTGCACACTCGGATGCAGCGTTTCATACTCGGCTGCAGGCAGAATATCCTTTTGGGGTTTGCCGTTCGAAGGGTTGCCAGTTGACGTGTTTGCGGCGTTCTTACCGGACTAATTGCACTTGGTGTGCTTGGGAGTAACAAGGAAACTGTTTGGTATGTGAACTTACAGCCCACGCCATTGCAATGCACGGCTGTGCTGCAAGCATGCATGGAAATTAAATGAAAAGGTTTCTAACTGAAAGAAACGTTGGCCAACTGATTTCACACGCACTTGCTGGGGACTTGGGGATCTGGAACAGTGGGCAGCACTAGAATACAGACCGTTTCTGCTGCTGAAGACGATGATGACGATGGGGGAAAGCACCAAACCTCCATTGAAATGTCGTGCATAAAGCACGTTCTTCGTCGTCACATTGCGTACCACGAATACATGGAAGTAGCTCGTGAACCGTTGATGATTTTTGTCCGGTGTTTCGATCCACTTCAAGGAGAAATCGAGGTCGTCCACGGCGTGCACAGCCTAACGCACTTTGCATAAGTCGATTGCGTGCATAACCCTGCTGATACTGCTCCTGCTTCTCCTTACTTATCTTCCCTAGAAGAACCGAAGTCTTTCATACACCTTCCAACGGGACTAGACAAGCTGAATTACAAAGTCTTCATGAACTGACAACATTATCACAACCTGTCTGTGTCGTTACGGACGTTTTATTTACAGATTAATCGCGACTAGCAGATCCGTCGTATCTAATGATAGGCTGTGCAGCTGCTCAACTCTGAACAATACTCTTATCAAAAACCGACACTCACGTTTGATTGTTGCTGATGGAGAGGTTATACGATACTGTATATACCACAATGCGGAATCTTTGTCCGATTACTGTTCCCTTCCACGCGTTTGTTCATTTTCCGGGTTTCACATTCAGAATCCATTACTCATTGAATAACTAGTTCAGACGTTAAATACAAATGTTGCTTCGATTCAATGCTGCAATGGCGGTTTTCTCGTGCCCATCTTACATACTTTCTGCGCATGATGTGTTATTGCAGACGTTATCTATAGTGAAATTTCTATATGACGACTCCATCGCGTTGGCAAGCCACAAATGATTTGTCGAATGGGTGAGATTCCACGGGTTGCAAACGGTTATTGACGGAACATGTCGATTTTCCGGGTAACAAACGCAAACAACAGGTATTCCCTTCTCAAACTAACTTTGCACAGATTCATATATGGACACTTGGGCTAATCAACAACTGCTACTTGACGAAAGTACAACGTCCTCGCATGCTGAATTAACCAACGATATGGCGTTATTCAAATCACAATATGAGCAACGGGCAAGGTGTGTGAGTAAACTTCCGATCACTTGTTCACCAGACTGCCCCTTCGACGGTGGTCATCCGTAGAAAAGCATGAACCTCCAGAAATAGTATTGGCGTGATACATGAATATCCCGGTGTTCAACCATCTACATCGCTTTGTCCCATTACTTCAATGAACGCGTAAGTGACTTTATACGTCCGAATCACACAATGATGAAAGTGATTCCGGGAACACAGTGGCTCCCTCCACGCATTCATCATTATCACACAGAAGTCGCAATTCCATCCTGAAAAGATGACCGGCAGCACATTTCGAAGTTTCACTCTCCTGGACATAGTTAACTGTTGGAAACACTCTCACCGTGCCTGTCTCCACTGGTCGCCGTCGTCCACTGAAACGTAAGCATACGCAATACTGCCAAGTTAAATCGTTTCTTCAAGCATGTATTCCGTGAACTAGGGCGATCATCTCGCGATCGGAGTTTTGTACTCTGTCGTGCTTAACATGATTAATGAGTACCGTACGTACTTTCTGCAATCACTAAACGGAACAGATGGAGCTAAGGATGCGAAGTTCTGTATCTGTAAACTGCTAGCCATTGTAGTTCAAATGGTCACGGGAAACTGGAAAACCAACTAGAACAATTCAAAAGTATGCATTCGGTTTCCCAAACGTAGAAGCGTCACAAACTCAGTTAGTGATTTGAAACGGCGGCCAACAGTGGAAAACCCAGAAACGTATTTAAAGAGTAAGACTTTCATGTATGTAGTACTTATCGATTGTGTAGTTTCCCAAACCGTCACTCCCGGGTAGACATACACTGGCGGACTTCAACAAATAATGCTTACCGGCCTCTCTACAGGTATTTTCTATCTGCGGTAAATTAGGGAGGAACAAAAGAAGAAAAGCTGTTTGCAACTTGCATTGCATCGAGGCAGTCATGTGTACGCTGAAAGAAGCACGATTTGACATACCTTACTCACAGGCGGTCATAGCACATAGGAATTTCAGGGAACTACCACAGATGCCACGGAGTAGGAAATTTTGGAATCGTTGAAACATGCTCGTGGCCGAGCGGGGGCTAGGCAGTACAGACAAGAACGAGTGATCACTCAAAGGAAGAGCACCTAATGGTTGGTACGTTAACCAGAGAGCACCGGCTTTTCCATTTCTAACACTACGCGTTGCTTTTATGCATGAGGTGTGATCATTACGTTTATGATTATTTTTTAAACCTTTTACTACTAACCCGTCTACGCGCATCCAAAGGACAGGAACATGGACTAGGAGAATGCACAGACTATCTGAAGTGACAAATATTGCATATATTCCGTTATTAAAATATACTTGTTAGACCGTCACAGGTTATACGTGTTACAAGATGCTATCGTGATGCTAGTTCCGAGGTTCGTACACTCAAGGTTTCCCCGGCCTTATGTTAAAGCGGATCGGAAGTCACGGTGAGAAGACGGTGAATCTGCAAACAAACTTTATTTAGTTATTTACTCACCGTACACAAGCGGACTTCAACGCAACGAATAAGG
>JTDE01003791.1:25178-36201 GCA_014338405.1 Paragonimus skrjabini miyazakii | reverse complement strand
CTACAGGCTCGATCTGAAATCTCATTCGCCTTCTCATGTTAATATATAAATGTTCTATATTACGCAGTCGCATAAATGTAGCGAAATTTTTTAGAACCTAAATCATGCATTATCTATCCATTGTTCTCTTTATTCAAGTGAGAATTTAGGCTAAAAGATCAACTTGTTTTTGAACATGAGAGGGGTGTCCATCAAACCTCGTCAACATCCAGTTTTATACACAAAATCCCAAACACTTACGCACTAGTGGTATCAACTCCTTTGATGATGAGACATGTGTAATCTAAATACCAATGACGAAACATCTAAAACCGAATAACTGGATTGTTCATAAGAAATGTGCGCAGAATGTCTTTCAGTTTATTCAACGAGCATCTTTGCGTATTTTCTACCGAAACATCGCAAATTATTTGCAAGTTAATTGTGCAGTTTAGTTGAATTTAAAAGAAATCCTTGGGTCAATGGTGATGGTAATAACACTAACTGAAATTATGAGAAAACTTTATCTGTACAATTACAATTAGGGTTTTAATATCAGCACTGATCTACAAATGCCTGTTAGCATGGAATACACAGCATTCTTAATTCGTAAGTAAGTAATTATCTACAGAGGGTGATTATTTTTTTTAAAAAAATGAACGGCGGAAAAACATATTATAGGGTTTTCTGCTAAGGATGTGGTAGAAACAAACAAAGAGGGAGCTCACGCGACGTGGATGGATAAATTCTATCATTCGCTAGACGGCAATGGTCTTCAGAAAATTTTACGCTCTACACTCTCTAATCGTTTGATGCCAAACCCAGATGGCATCTTCCACAGAACATTTATTCATGCCATCTAGCTCAAATGTAGTCTCCTCCTCCGAAATTCACGAGGTGGCCGAAGTGACCACTCAGTCCTCTGCCGTAACAACTAGGGTCAATCAGAAGCCTGGCCTATATTCTGCAATCATGCTGGATCATCCGTGACGTGTGTTGTGCTTTACACAGTCGCGTGGCCAAAGAACTGACGAAACGACTGTGCAACTTTGGCTATACAGTCTTCGAGGAGGCGCGAGTAACAACGACGAGCTCGTTCATCGAACCCGCTGTGATCGCGGTTCACGACGGCGGTGGAATGATAGTGGTTGTTAGTATAGTGGATGACTACCGAAGCCAATTTGCCTGGACAGACAAGGTGGTGTAGTACAGAACCGATTCTCATAATGCCGCCATTCAGTCAGTCCCCTATACTTTGGACTGTCATGTGAACTCAGTTTCTCATTCCCCTGTGATCATCCATTTTCGCGATATTATATTTCCTTCTTCCAGTAGCGGTATTTTTCGAGTAGGACTGCCCTATTACGCAGTCACGGATTCATGTCTACTGACTGTTCTAGGTTTCCTGAAAACCTACGACACATTTATGGCGTTAACTGTTGCCACCTCTCTGACAGTTGTCTCACTATGAAGGACATTCTTCTGTCTCCATGCGTGAGCCTAAACTGTGATAGCACCTCTGTGTCCTGAAGAGATTTTTATTTTGTGAGACTGACGGTTTCTTTTTCTCTTTTCACTTCGTATTTTGTGTTTATTCCACCCCCCGCAATTTATTTCCTGAAATCCGTAACATTCTATTTGATGAGTAGACTATTAATGCTTGCAATTATTGAGAAAGAACTCGTCAACCGTTCAGTTTGCTAAGCATCCGGCGTCCCACATTGGACAGACAGCTTGTTTACACATTCACCTCTTTACATATCTATCGCCCAATTTACGTGTCACCGTTTGTTATTACCTTGAATGATGTTCTTTATATTACTCTCCAAAATAAACGATTAATTGTTAGCTCACGTAATCTCCGATGAAAGGAACATTCGTGGCTGCTAGCGTTTTGGGAACGTCTACCTTCACCCATTCATTTTGAAACGGTTGACTTATCTTCTTAATAAACCGAGAGAGATAACCGTTCTCCAACAACACATTCTGTGGATTATTCAGTTAAATATTCAGTATTTCCGCGGAACAATTGCGTTTAGCCAGCTTAAAAATGCTTAGACTAGGCCATAATTATAACTGATCGACAGGAATTTGTTCAGTGCATGTAATGACCGGTCCATGTGGTCTTACAACAGAGTGACCGTTAGAATGTTCCACCACACCGTCTACTCACAAGAATATCATGAAGCTGTAGCGAATTATCGTATTCTTCCCTCAGGGTGAGGTGACTGTTTTTGTGTGAGGTGTTAATCACACCTTCAACTGTCAGTACTTACTGCCAATTGATTGCAATAACCAGCTTGTTGTCCACGTATTTCCTTATAGTGGAAATTCATCCATAAAACTGGAGGATCGACTTTCAAGCTTAGAGACAAAAATATCAACAAGGCTTGGTCCTAGGTGGATTCCCATAGCTATACCGTCTATTTGCCTGTAGGCTTTATCTTGAAACAGGAAGCTAACATTTAAGGCACATAGATATCATGGGCGTTCTGGTTCGCCAATGAACAAACCGACATTTATGTCGCTTTCTTCAATAAAATCCAGTAGGTACCGAATCGCTTCGCACAGTGAAACCCCTGTAGACAGGATTTTGGTATCCATGGAAGCAAGGTATTCCTGCCTTATATCTGTGCTTCCCAACTAGTTGTCTGGTTCAAAATTGTCCTTTATAATATATCTGGCAAACTAATCACTTACTAGTTTCAGGGGTATTGTCAAACATTTGGCAAGTTTGTGATGTGACGAGTTGGTCATCGATTAAATTGGTCTAGAAGAACGTTTAGTTTGTACCTCTGGAAGACCACGAGGTTGAAGCGTTACACTTCCCGTAGTTTTTATGAGTCGAAATGTCATCACATTGAGAAGTCGACCTTCCAAATTTGCATGCAATTCCACTGTTACTAGTCTTCTTATATTGGCAAAGTTGTCATGCTTTCGCTGGAGTCAAAACCTGAATAGATCATTGAGTACACAAGATATCTTGCTCTATATACTCCGCATCACCCAAAAGGACTACTCCGGAACATTTGTTCAGTTGAACAACAATCAAAGATTTATTCTATTTCAACGATTTCAGTATTTATATGTGCTGCTCGCTTAGCAGCGCCTTTTGTCTACCTAACGTAATTCGATACTACTGTTCTATATCTACAAAGTTGGTCTCCAACCACCCATTGTTTTCATCTAAGCTCGATTCCAAATCAGAAAGCTGCTCAAATAAGAATTCAAAACGAGCTTGTGTCTCGATAGCATTTATAGTTCCTGAAGGTATACAGAATTCCAGACCATATGACAGTGCGTGGATTTGCATAATGTCTAGCTGAGTGGACGAGTGATTCATAGTATACTTCGACGAGTTCTTAGGAAACGTAGGTTCTGTCTAACAATATGTGAGCGATTCATTAAATTAACCAAGAGAATGTTTTAGACTGGCATGAAGCAACATGTCAAAAGTTCTCGAACGTAATTCAATTTAGTTAGTATTCCTATGCGTACTCAGTCAACAGTAAACCACCAAGGCAATAACATAGGTAGAGAGAACGCGTTACTTGGGAAAGTACAAACTATATTGTGACATCTGCATGCGGTAGCTTCATTCTTAAGTATGTGGATGAATGCGCTGTTGGTCGATGGAGCTGCGACCAATCGGATCGCAGCCCGAATGTTAGTACGTGTGGGGCTCGCAGGCGGCCATGACGTGTATACATTAGAGTTAAAGGTCACCTCTCTGATAGTTGTTTCACTATGAAGGACATTTTTCTGTCCCGATGTGTGAGCCTTAACTATGATAGCACCCCTGTGCCCTGAAGAACTTTTGATTTCAAGAGACTCATTTTATAGTTGTGTTCTTTCCCTTTGTTACCATATCCTACAAGTAACTTTCATTTAAGGACCGCAATTACCAACCTTTGTTATTTTCCTATAAAGACTTGCCAACGTTTCTGTGTTGTTAACCATATAATGCCCAACATTTGACGAAGGGCTTGCCCTGAATTTCCATGTTCTCTCAACTTTCTTTTGCTAAAGTTTTGGTGTCACCACTTGCTCTTTCTTCGAATGAGGCTGTGCGAATTACTTTTCAAAGCAAACAAAAAGTAGTATGTGTGGTCAGAGTTCACCAGGTACATATACTTGAGATGTGGCAACAACGAAATAGCTGGTCGTGAGCTTCAAACGAAGTACGACGGTTAGACACGAGCTACTTAAATTGCTATGCCTTGTAAAATCTCAGTTTGTTTCAACGTTCTCAACAAATCACAATACATTGGTTGTTATTTGCATGTACACCCTATAGTAATTGCATTATTAATGTAACTAGAATATTATAAATCTAGCCGTGCCCTGATCACATACTCCTACTTAAACGGGGGTGAGCAAGCCAGACTAAATCTGGTGAAAATAGAGAAGTCATGCTGAAGTGACCTAGTCGTAAACAACTCGATGCAAATGAAGCAAACTGCCGCATTTTCTAGACGAGATCCAGTTAAAGAAATTCTGAGCTTCGACTTGATTCAGAACAGTGACGGAAACAGCACACCGAAACACGCCAAACGCTCTGCCAGCTGAGCCGTGTAAGCAAAACGGAGCTCGGAAGTTTAACATTCGAACTCTGTTAACCGCATTTCATTGCAGTTTTTTTGGCAATAAGTATAACATACTCATTGAAACGGGAAGGTAATCATGTGGAAACGGCCAACCTATGCACGACACTTGACATCATAGTTTCCCCACCGCTTACCTGATTCCGGCTGGTTACCGGATAGTAGGTCATTGATGTGTTCTAGATAGCAATGGCGTTCTCCAAGCCACCGTGTGTGCCATACACCAAGGCAACCACTCTAGTTTTCACCTTTAGTTACTGATCACAATTCGACTTTGAAACGACTTCTCACAAGCCTCTTCGCAAACGAAATAGTAAACATTGTTGCGGTTTGATTCATCTTGACTTGACTGAAAGTTAGTGAATTCTCTGTGATAAGACTGAAACACTGCAATACCATCCGTTCTTTTAGGGTCAATCGTTTTTAGTCTAACGGAATAATTAATCAGATAGCTAAACGGTACGTGTGGTTGAGACAACACCGAATAGAAACCGCATGAAATCAGTATGGATAAATTATAGCATTCAGTTTGGCAGAATTACTCCACGGTCCCATTGGCTGGTTTAACCGTTAACTGGTTGTCACATTTGAGTGGGAATATGCAAATTATGATAATCCATGGAACTTCTCAATTAGCTCGCAACGCTCGTTTACTGTTCGCTCATACACAATTTAGGTCCAGCTTTCTTACGGAGACAAAGTGGTAAGTATAGGAATACGTGCAAGCATCAGAATTCTTTTTGACCATACCTAACGTATACGGTGATGATTATCTTCAAAACGAAATCATTTTGCTGGCCTTGTTCTTTATTTGCTCACTTGAGATCCCTGTTAGTTTGTTCTATTCCAGACCCTCTTTCAAACTTACTTTATTCGATCTACCGCACAAAGCTTTCCACTGAAAACTCATCAAAGGTTTGTATACTAAATTTGCATAATTGGTTCATAAAATAGGGTGTTTGATCAATATTTACTGGGTACACACATCCGGTGATTAGCAACAATGTCCACGTTGTTTACGGGTTTCCGGTAGAACTGTTATACAAATGTGTATTACACTAGTCCCTTGAGGTAAATCCTAGGGAGACAGCTTTATTCTGTACGGAATTTTTCAAACAAGCGTTTTTGAAGTAAAACCCCTTGCAAAGTTCCACATGAAAGGCTTTTTAGGGGTATAATGGAAACCGTATTCTTGTCATGCCAAAACTACCGTGTCGACATTTTATCTGCATGGCGCATTACATAAAACCTCCCGTTAACATTAATATCTTTGTCTGACATGCCAAGATCAGACCTACATCCTACAAACTAGCTTAGGCAACAGCTAAATCAAATGACATGAAAAATGGACAGGATTAAAAATAGTTTTTGTAAACCAAGCGAAAACTGTACTACTGACGCGTTTGTTTATGTGAAGGCTTTACATGCTGTTCTTAGCAGAAGGAAGTTGTTACGACCTAAGTTTCATTAAATGATCAATAGTGTAGACATTTCGCGAGCACGGTTAAAATACTGATAACCTAAGTGGGTCATCTAAAACAAGCAGTCTGGCCCCGAGGAAAAGATGCTTTCTAGCCTAGCCTTGAAGGAAGATTAATTCAGTTGAGTAAACGGACCGAGTTCGGTCATCATATTCGCTTCGTGCCTCATAGTAGTCAGCTCTGCTGTTCTGCTATTTGAGGGTTTCAGATTTTCAGTAGTCTATAGTAAATCTGTAGTTAGGCCTGTAAAACCTGGGATTATTCCAGCTTATGTGCACTGATGTTGATGCATCGCAGTATCAACAAGCTTTTATTACGAATTTTTGTGTTCCGTATATTTTTACGAACAGTTTATAGATGTACCTACCGTTTTTGATCGAAAAGGCGGATGACAGAAAATCGACACGAGTGGTCTATAACTCAACAGCACACAGAAAGTAGACACTCATCTGTATATAACGATAATCACGAGGGGTTGCATTTTCCAATGACAAGTTCACCTACAGAAGCCACGATTTTTTGCTTGGTTGCACTACAGTATCTCTTGCATAACCCCCCCCCCGTTATATGAACGCTTAAATACGTATCTCACTCAGACTACTCACAGGCAGACTGTTGTGGTCTTCCATCCTTCCCGTACTGCAACTGACTATCAAGCTTTGTAAAAGCTTTGTGAGACGGCTGTGACATACTGCACACGGATCAAAGTAGTTTGACCTACTAAGAACCATCTTGACCAGCCCTAGATCATAATTATAAACCTACGTCTTCTTTGGTGGTACTCAGAATAAAGTTGTTCTAATCACTCTACCAAACTCTCATTAAGCGGAATCCATGTGAATGAAACACTCTGTGCTCGAAGGAAAAATATCTCCACAAAAGTAACGGAGGGGCTGTATACTGCGGAGACCCCGTGGTACGCACACTGTATTTCTTGTGATTAATATAGTACGGTGAGAAATAAAGAAACACTGTTTTGTATGTATGTTACTTTATTAATCTGGTAGCTGATAAAAGTAAGAATTGAACAGAAAGATTATTCTGTCGATGAATGTGATGAAATACACTACTTCCTAGCAGGTCAAAAAGTTAAACTAAGGTAAACCACAACTAGGAAATTTGTTGCCTTCCCATGCGGAGCGCTACTACGCTGAAGCTCTAACCATTTACACACAACACGCTTGTGTTAATCGCAATGATAGCAAACCCCTGTCTGCAATGTGGCGTGGATGGATAAACAACACCAGACACAAACGAATCTTATCTACCTCAGACTTACCCCCAACTAATGGGCAAACGAATCGACCATCCAATTCGGTTACGGCGCAGATTGACCTAACCACGGCAAATCTTACGTGACCTCTGTTTTTGTTAGTGCGATTTCGATTACAACACTCCTGAGGAAGGCCATCCGAGGTGGTTGAAACGTAGAGTATTACGACTTGTTCATAACGTTGTGTTATTCTCAATCCATTTATCAGTAAAATGTTAAACACGATGCCCAAACTGTGTGACTTCATTCGTACAAAATTTGATGCGGATATCTCACAACTAGGAAGGCTTGAGATAAATTTAATTTACGCCTGCAGAACTTTAGTAAGTGTCATGTTTTGAATTTCCTTCGAAAATATTAGATAATATTTACTAGTGTTGTTACAGATTTCAGTTTTGAACAGACCATGTTATGAAAAGTTCAGGCTGTGAGTGAACTCAAGCCAACGACAGAGGTCACTTGTTCTTAAATGTTTCGGGCTTCACACGCTGAGCTGCAAAGACAGCATGGTAGCTTAAACCAACCAAGTTAAGAACCCACTGCTGAACCACTGAGTGTGGCCACTATTCACAAAGTGATCTAACAGAAAGACCGTGAATAGCCATCATTGACCTAAACCAAGACTAATCCGTGACATAAAAATTATGTTATTAATAAGTCATTTGGCAGTTCTCTTAAGAAGAAAGAACTTCAACTGCAAAAACTTGATTTTGGCTGGATCCAAATCTACAAAATCTTATGTTTGACTGATGTTCCTCTACAGGGATTCATAGACTTTTAGATAGACAACTAATCTAAGCTTAGAAAGATGGCTTCCAACGGTTTCGATGGGTTTCTTAACTAAGTGTTCCTGTCGTTACAGTCAAGCGGTTTAATATATGTGTCAGTGCATAGACCAATTTACAAACCCTTTAAAGCTTGTTGACTAGAAATGAGAAGTCACAAAGAAAAGTATCTTGTTAGAATCTGCCTGGGTGTTCCAAGAGTTCCGTTATGAAGACAAAGCAAATTGTCTGACTGAAACATTCTACAGAACAGCAACTTCTTTACAAAATAGACAAGGTCAATATAAACTGTGAGAAGACTTCCGGTTAATGTTTTACTCAGAATTCAATTATCTGCTTTGCAGAGACATCTTTATACAAATGGTTAAAGTTTACCCGAAGGTTTCCGCGCCAAGAAACCTGTGGCATCAAGATGACTCTAAATGGACTGCATAAGGAAGGACTGATAGAAATTCCTCTTAGTCAAGTTGTTCGCTTACACCGAAGCTGTGCATTGTGATTCAAGAAGTGATGTGAGCAGCCTGTTCACATGGCTTTGCCTATTAAATGTACATCCAGGAAGGCCGCATAAACTACATTTTACCACAACAACATTCGCCTGTAGTTGCTGTTTAACTACAATCAACTACCTCCCAGCTTTCATGCAATTCAAATGCTTAGGCAACAATTTGTCTAAACTTGGAGCGGTGTTTCCCACGTTCCCCAAGGTGCGTGATACTTCTCCTCCAGTGATCGGGTCGACCAGAGACCAGTCCCGAGGCAGAATTGTGCGGAATGATCACTCATCAACGTGCGAATAAGCTGAATGTGCCTGGGACCAGTATTCGTTGGAACCATCTCGGTGGCCGCGGTTTATCTTGTAAGGAGTTCTCCACTGGCGAGAAAAATCCGCAAACGCAGCATCTTTCTTACGCTGGTGGTACAGTGTTCGAATTGTTGCATAGTTAACTCTCGTTATCTGCTTCCTGGCCGCGTGGGTTTCCACGTTAACACGACCACGTCGTCGAGTGACCAATCGCCAGGTGTACGGAAAAGCTAGTGAGGCGTACATGTTCAACAGCGATTTGACTTGTACACCTGTGAGAATGCCTGCCTGAGGACCACGGGAAATAGCTAGCAATTCATCACTGTGTAGGAAAGCCTCGCTATTGGACTCCAGTTGGGCAATCGCTGTTTGGATCAAACAGATAAACGAGTGATCAGCAGCTTGGAACCCCATATCCGATGTCGTGTTGATTTGCGAGACGGTGGTTGGATTGGTAACCGGGACAGTATTCTTCTGTCAGTTCAGCGCATACAGACGCGCTTGAATGCTCTGTAGAGTACGACTTGGAAATGCGACTACTACTACTGCAGAACCATCTTCCGACGGCTATCAAGGGGGTGTTTAACGCTGTTGGATCGGTTGTAATTTACAGAAATGTTCGCATCCCAACACTCCAAGCCAAACAGCCGGTACGTCCATCCGCCAAATCTAACGTCATCTGCGAGTATTGGTTTTGGTTTAGAGTCAACTACATCGGTAGAAACGAGTATCAGTTGCAGACCAGAATTAGTGAGCATATCCTGAGGTGGGTCAAACGTCATATTACGCAGGTGATCGGTGCTACGACAATCGCCGCTACCACTACCCGAACTTACAAGTGACTTGTCTCAGCTGTTGTCCGAGACTTGTTGTTTAGGCCCTATCAAACGAACATGGCTAAACAGTTAAAGGTCATTAACATGATCACCAAAACACACCACCCTCGATACGTCGAGACCATTGTGATCAGAAGGAACAGGCCCGTTCTGTGCGTTCAAAACGAACTGTTCGTTACCCTCACATTACCTTGGTCATAATTGAATTTGTGAACCAATAGACGATTATCATTTCATTGTAATTTGGTTTGTGGTTTGATTTTGATTTGATAAGATTGAACAGTCTATGACAAGTACTAGTAAAGATTCAGCAAAATCTATCACGATATAAGTGGTGTCACATAGCGTTTCTGACTTCACATATGAAGGTTATATTTGTCTTAAAATCCCTATTAAATACTAACTGAAAATATGTCGACTCACCTCAAGAAATTAATAGGTTTACGTTTTCACAGTCAGTATAAATATAGCTTAACGGAACACAGATTAGCATATGATGGGTTTTGTTAGATGATATGTAATATCTTATTTGAACTGCCGGATGACAATTTTTGACTAGATGTTTGATTTAATCTTCATATCGATTTTGGATGCAGTTTCCATAATGGCAAATTTACGGTAGTTGTTGAAATATATACGTGGTCTGAAACTATCGTGAACGTCGTCATGTGTCTGAGTTAATTCTTAATCATTTTAGTGAACACTACATAGGTGATTTAGGAACTAATAAGTGACAATATGCGGATGGTGCAGATGGCGTGTGTGAAATGTTTCATCGTTATTTGTCCTATGTATACGAATACCTCGCTGTTAAGTAACTGATCGATAAATCGCAGTCATTATAAACACTGAAGTCACTAACGACAGTTGTGTGTGGACTAGTTCGGAACTGCACCGCATGTCAATACAGATAGTCATAGTCGAAATCGGATCATACTGTATTGGACCAACGACTCCCGTCCATAACACTCGCAAACTGGTATTCGGAAATTGACAACTAGCTCAAACGGATTGGTGTAGTATGTGTTCATTCCGTTTATTATACCGTAAATTTAAAACAAATATCTACTGTATGACAAGTTAGTGCGAAAAACGCTGCAACTTTGCATTCATGGTTTCGGGTGTTTGCCTTGAAGCAGTAACGGTAATATTCAAGAATAATCAATATTTCGTTCTATCGCACCATCTGTAAGCAATATTTTTAAACTACTTCGTGACTGAACGTTTAGAGCTGAAGGTTTGTCTATGAATAGACTGAGG
>JTDE01003791.1:2059-25078 GCA_014338405.1 Paragonimus skrjabini miyazakii | reverse complement strand
GGCCAACTCACTTCTATTATAAAAAAAAGTGGTATTGAATATTTTAAGTAGTGCTACTAACACCGAAAGTAATTCAGTGAAATTATGATATGGATAACATTATTTTCACAGTATTTGTCTACCCAGTTAAACAATAATAACACAGTATTAAACTATCCGTTACAAACATAACAATATTTTATGTCGGTTTACTGTCATATATGACAAGAATATGCTGAACTGTCATTTGTGACCAGTCTTACTATACGATACAATATTAGATCATTTTGTAGTACAACTTTGTCCGTACTAAAGCTGTCACTCCCTAGTCTTTTGTGTAAACCATTTGGCCCTACAGTTGTGGGACAGTGTTTTTTCCCCTCAAAACAATCGTTACTATTGAACGATTTGGCTATTGCATATAGATCAACGAAAGCGTTCTGCATAAAGCTGATCTAAAATCAAGCTGAACTTCATTGTTTAGACTGAATACTTTCACACCTACGCACGGCCGTGCTTTCATTCTATTAATAGTCTTCTAAGTACTTAGTAACAGTAAATTGTGTGACCTCTATTACAATAGCTGATATTTTCATCTTTGACTATCTGGGGGAGACTGATGAGGCATGCTGTATTTCATGGGTTGGAAGCTGTCACTTTGTGGTCCCACAGGGGAGGGTATTAACACACAAAAGTTTCTTCCCGCTGTATTCACTCCCCGTTTGCCTCTTTAAAGCAAATTAAGGCACTCACAATAATATGCAGTGGGGTTTGCCTATCAGGTAGTAACAAGCGTCTGCGGGCATAATTACAATTTTACATTGACAAAAAACTGTCAACAGTATGTTTACTTCTATTTACTACAGTATGACATACAACTAGTTCAAAAAACGAGTTTTGCTTCAAAGAGGGCTCATTTTAGCAATCTATCTATGGTAAGACGTTAGAACGAATTTTAACTATGGTCGGTGGACATATAACCTACTATACATTAGGAAACGATAGAAGGTTATTTATAACTCCAATCACTAAACTGGTTTAACATCGATCAACTCAGACTTTTGAAAACTAATGAGTTTCGACTTCTGTCGTCAGTAAAACGCTACATTAACATCCATTTTCGCTTGTTTGTCTCCCTGTTTAATTTGTGTATTTCTTATCGATTGTAACATGTCTAGGTTTACAGATTCTATACTGTATGCCACAGGCCATGGAGTTACAGTATTCTCCAAAGCATTTCAAAAATCTCGTTGTTCAAATTCCTGATCAGACGGTAGTGCAAACGACCTATTTCCTATGTTCCGTTTTATTCTTATCAGTTCTCTTGATCTCAGTAAAGTTACGTAGATAATCTCATTCTACTAATCGATAGGAATGTTAACATTCACAGTGACTGTGATGTTCCCGCACCAACTATATACTGGCCAGAGAACACCAAACCTAATTAGACTTAATTACGCCAGTGCTGCATGCCAAGTGACTTGAAATAAGATTTTCAGGTTGACATGAGTGTTGGCAGTCAATTCAAGTTTGATGATCACACACATTAAATCCGGTTTTGCTGCGTTAATGTGTTGTACCACGTTCGTAGTTGCACGTTGTTTTCTAAGATTATTTAACCGATGTTTGAACAGACAATGGTTTAGAACGTTCAACAAAGTTTGCCGAGAGAATACATCGGTTATGAAATGACAAATAATAGTTATGGCTAAATGAACATCCGGATCACGAAGGCAAAACGTACGAGAATTTAGGTAGTTGCCACAGGTGCCAGGCTAAAAACTTGGTGAGTTTCGAGGTGATTTTTAAATAGATCTCAAAGCAACTACCACTGGCGCCCCTCTGAACAAAGTACACTCAGGGGAAGTTTTATCTTTTTGAACAGAATAAGGAAAACGAAATCCGAATGAAAGTCTAATTTACAATGTGGTATGCTTCCGCATCATTCATAATATACTACAATCGTGCAAAATATGCATAGAAACACTTGATGCGAGAGTAAATTGGCGAACGTATGTTGTCAACTTTGCTGACAAGTCATTGTAGTTTTAACGGGCATGTATACCTACTGATGCTCGACCGTCTAACCTCCAGCAAACATACAACTTACATTGCGTTAACAATAACAGACTGTTCAGATCAGCCAATTGATTATAGGGATCGGGTTGATTGCTTTCTCATCGCTTGTATGCGTCTGCATTATTTTCACGTCTTAAACAACAAGCATTACGTTTTCTTTGTAAATCCAATGACACAATCACGGGATTCTCTAAACTGTGTTCGTTATCTCTTTTTATTTTGCACTAAGTGAAGATTTTTACTGTTTATCATTGCACCCACTTTTCGACATACCGAAATCAACTGTCTGTTTTTTCCTGTACACGCTAACAGACTCAATCTTTTCGAGATAATAAACATAGTTATATCAAATTGTTAAAACTTGAAGCGTTTTTTTGTTGTTTAGGATGACTGTCATACGAGTCAGAGTGAAACATTTGGTGCTCGTACTTGCTCTATGCATCGGAATATCTGTCATCCTTTACCTGCGAATAATCAGATTGCATAAATCTGTTATTCATTGGGGACAACTCTTCAATCCTCTGGGATTCAAAACGAGAAAAGAATTACCTCTGAGTCTTCTAGAACCTCGTGTGATCATTGTTGAAGAACATCACGAAGGTTGGTTTCTGTTCAACGTACAGCTTTACAGTATACGCACGGGACACTGTGGTTGGTTCATTTATTGCAATTGCATTAAACACATTGTTTTAGAAGAAAATATTCTACTGGCTATTTGCTTTCGTATATATACCGTAGATCATTGTAGATATTAAACACTTTTATAGAAAATATAGAACAACCCAGTCCGTTGCAGCAACCTATGTGATTTGAAAGTCATATTCTTTTAATTAAAATAACTTTAACTGACAAATGTATATTATTTGCGTTATCGATTGACTTCTTTTGTAGAAAGCACATGTTTTAACAAAATCAGTTGGAGAAACGTTAGATTTCAAAATTCACGTCACAGATTTAACACAGATGCACTTGAAACCATATTTCAGTCGTGTCTAGACGGGGGAATTTTCACACCCGTTTTACTTCCGAATAACCTGAAGATTTACTTAAAATTCAACATCTCAGTGGTGCTCAAAGGCGCTGTAAACATGGCACATAATTCAGGGCAATTAACACGCTTTTTTATTGCCTCATTCAATCGTTATATTTATACAGTATCTTATCTGCATTCTGGATTATTTAGTTTTCTCTAATAAAAAATACATTTTTTTTGCTTATCTTGAATGTCAGTTTGATTGCGGCGACTATGGTACTGTAGGACCTGAGTAAACATGAACATGAAAATCATATGTATGATAAAGTCTTATTAATTGTTTATTGAAAATATTTTCAGTTATTCCTTACTGGGTGGAAACCGTGAAAGTCTACAATGGTCAGAAGGCTAAAGTGGTTAGTCTACTTATATTTTCAAAATGTTTTTCAATTAGCTTTCAAACATTGTATATCGGGTTTGAAAGATTACTTTACCCTACATTTTCTTTGTTGTGAATGAATGTAATGACGAGTTTCAACTTCATTGAGTATGATGATTCTATTTACTCGTTCCCGTACGACGAGTAAGGCGGTGCGCGTACATCTGTCATCAAACTCTATGAGTTGGGCAATCTTGCAATAGTTCCTACAACTTACATCTCATCGACTTAAGACAGACCTGAAATTATTTCAGTTCCTCATATATTCCGTCATGGGTCAATCACAGAAACTCGCAGATTACTGTGAAATGTAAGCACCAAGTAAGTCAGAACATGAAAAGCCATGTGATAAGATTGAAAAAATCCATTTTCATTTAACGCTGATACCAACTAAATGTACTGTATACTAATTTCAGCACGTGTTTTTGTATGCATAGTTCATACCTCTCATTCCATCCGACAAATTTGCTTCCGTGAACAGATAGAATAAACGACTATTGCAGTTGTTTTCCAGCAAACAGACGGCGATTTTACCAATACACATGACATTCTTTCTGTTGGACCGGCTTTGAACAGAGTTTCATAACTACGTTAACCGCTGTTCCTAACTGCTGTTGTGTTTCGACGGTGCCAGGCAGAAAAGAGTTTCACAAAATCCAGCTACGTGCAATTTCAAATGAACAACTAATTATACCTGCCGGGAAATACCAGCTTGTATAAATCCTACTGACACCTTGCAGTTAGTTCCCAGTAGCTGGATCTCTCCATAGACCTGACAAAAATATTAAGTCAATTATGTACTGCGAATTTCAGTTTTTTATATTCCAGGCACTAATAAAAGTGTGCTGCCTTCTAACAGTCGCTTCCAGCGTCGGGTTTCAGTGTTTCACATTATAAGCTTATGGTCTAATTAAAACAAAATGTCTGTTTATCAAGAGCTCAACTGAATAGTGTTGTGGACAGAATTATGGATGTTATCAAGTAGTGTGCAATGGAGTACCGTCGTAATAAGACACGTAGAATCAAGGATGTTTCTTAAACGGTTACATTGTCAGATCGGACAACTTACGGAATAGTTCGTCTACCTATATCAGTCAAAAAAGTAAAACATGCAAACTACAGGCAGCAAAAAACAGGGTCTGTCTAAGCATAAAAACAAAAAATGATGCAGTCAGGATCATGGCAACCCGTTGGGTGGTCTCATCCACTCTTGTGCAAAAAAACGACAGGATTAACATCGTATGAGCCAAGAACTTCGGGTTTTGAGTGAGCACGATATCATGTGTGGAATTGGTTATTTGTTGTAGTGAGATGTTTAGCAGTGAATGACGTGAAATTTCGAGCAACTAGCTCAAGTTGATGCTGGTGCTTCATCAGTTGTTTAACTATTTCCGGCCGTGTTCGGCTACTCGCTATGATAGTTGTCCATCTGTTCTGCCTGCGTAAGCGTTACTCCAACTAAGGGTAAGCTGACAAGCAACATGGGGAACAGAATATCATGGCGAACTGCTTTCGTGATTATGGAAAACTGCCCGGGGTGTCTGAACAGGTGGCAAATGCGCAGCCGCAGATCAGAATTTAGTTTGTTAGATATCCGTAGCTAGATGGTCTCAGTGAGATGGCAAAACCAGAAATATAATCCTCCTTGTGAGTGAGGTCACCCCATTGACAATCCCAATGAATTTCGCAGACCAGTCATTTGGTTGCAGAGTTTTTCTCAGCACCTATTGCCCTGCATGTGGCTTATCCGAAAAGAAAATACGGCTGGCTATGTGGAACAGGGTTTTAATCAAACCGCGTTTGTATGCAATAGAAGTAAAACTGGATAACCGAAGGTGTTAGCTACAACATGATGCTTGGAGTTGGAGTATACTTTGCAACGTGCTGTCAGCATCTCTGGTAATGAACATATTCAAAATGTCGAGCTAGTTGTTCGATTCAATTTTTGGCAGAGTGAATTTCGTTCTAGTGAAATGTACTGTGATGTTTGGGAAAGGAGTCAAAGTAAGTATTGTCAGTAAATATTAACTCATAATCCATCTATCTTTTGTACAACAAAAGTTTGTTTATATTATCCTGGGAATTGCGAGGCGATTCCGTAAAAGAGTTGTGGGGAGAACAAATCGGGTTGCCGTGGTCCTGATTACGTATTACTTGATATGCTTGTAGGCGTGTCTGGTCACTGTTTTTCTCTGCTCGTCTGCTGCATATGAATTATATGTTTTATCCATACTGCTAATGAGAGTTATCACATCGTAACATATGCCTTCCTTCTATTCTGCTGAAGTGGTCAGAGGGAATTCGATGCTTCAAACCTTTCTATTCGGTAATAGTTAGTTTATAAATTTATGGGGTATGAAGTGATCTGTATGCTGCACGTTTTCTAAGGCGAGGGAGAACTCAGTGGTGTTGCACTCATACTTACGACTTCGACGGAAGTTAGTATAATTTAATTAATTGTTTGAAAGCAACTAAAGAACTCGGTGAAACATTGCTTTCTAGAAACTGCTAAATATCTTCATATATAACCAAAAACTACACAATTCCTAGGTTCACGTCGATGCCCACAGTGATATGTATTATCCCGAAATAGTGGAAGATTTCCCGTTGGGAAAATTGCCTGAGAACGATAGAGAAACCTCAACGCTGATGCAAGCAAATGACGTATTCATTCAGGTACGTTCTGATCAACTCACCAACCAGTTTTAAAACTGTCTCTGATGTTTGTTATTTGTTTCAAGTTTAAGTTTAAGTTACTCTGTCCTATGAGCGCACTTTTTAACGTGCACAACTTCAGAAAGTGTTTGGATGTTACGCGCTTTATAATTTGATGCGCTTATGAGCCAAAGGCCCAGTATTGTTGTTTGCCTGGTACACAGTCATTATAAAACACCCGAAGAATATGGATTTATTTTAAAAAAAACTATACGTTTCGATAATGAATCTTAGTGGTACTTGTCGTGGTTTAAACAGAAACGTTGGAAACCTTTCCGTTCTACTACTTGGTAATCGTAAAGAGACATTTTCAAGTATGTCTGAACAGAGGTGATATATTTTGATTTCACTTTTGGACATACGTCAACTAATTTGAATTTAGAACTAGTTGCCCATCCAAACAATTGCATCACATGGAATCCACCAAACGCTCCAACCGATTAACTGACCAAGCAGGATTTATCGATCAGTTCACGCTGGAATCCATCAACGCCACCGATGAGCATTGATATTGAATTACTGATAAGTAGTGAAATTTCCGAGCTTCTGGCATGGTTTCATAGCTCAACTGGTAGAGCATTTGCTGCGTTTGGGCATGTTGTTTCTGCCGCTGGTACGAATCCAGCCGAAGTCCAGATTTTTCGCAATTGGACCTCATCTAGAAATTATCAAATTTGTTAAACTACTTCTCAGCAATTCGATGTCATTGCTCATCGGTAGCGTTGGTGGATTCCAGCGTGAACTAACTTGAACTTGTTTAGCTCTACAATGTTGAATTTGACACAATATCTATCATAACCCAATCAACATACGGAATCACATCATGAAAATTGAAAACATAAACCGATTTAGATCACTCACTACGGGACCAAAAACAACGGTGTCACAGTAACCGTAAATATGACCACTCTGACAATCACTCAATCAAAAAACAAAACCTGTTGATCCAGACTGTCAACTGCTGGTAAGACAAACAAGCTCAATCAGATGACTAAATAAAAGTACGCCAGCTATCTGCAACACTGTGAACTTGTCAGCAACATCCTACTTTACTGATGAGTAGTCGGGGATTCGGTTAATTTCATTTCGAACGGCACTCACATTTGATCTCAGCCTTCGCATTCAGATAGACTTTCTAGCCAATTCCTTTGGAAAAGGAGCTCTAAATTCGGGGTTCGCAGTTGCTGGAGCTCGTCAGTAGTGCTCGTGGTTGCCACGGTAGGGATTAAAACCCCGACCATGCTTCCGTGAAGCAACCGCGTTGACAACTGCGCCACTAATCTCAATACTCATCAGTGATCCAGAATATCCTTTTTTTGATAAAAGCAAACTCTTGCAAGTTTGAACGAGAATTCGTCACTTTAAAAATTTAAAACAGTTCATTCCCTTCAGAAGTTTGAACAAAACAGTTAAAACACGAAAACTGGTAAATGCAAGCATTTCGTATTGACTCATCAGTACCAAATTTACAATAACATGAAACGGTTGTTTTATGTCGAACAGTTAGGGGGATAGGGTGGATAGTCAGTCGGTGGGTTAGGGAAGGTCACTAGGTCCAAGGAAAGGTCAACTTTAGTTAACATCTTAACGCCATTAAAACAAGAGTTCCGGGGTTATTCTATTAAAGATTATTTTCAGTTGATCAGTAACTGGGATAAAATCAATTTTGCTAATGAACTTATGCTCTCTAGAGACGTTCAGTCACTGTTTACATATGTCCCACTGCACGAGACGATTGATTATATTTGTGAGCTTGTCAAAACGAGTCACACTACTCTACCTCTACCTAACGATATTCTGAAGGAAACTTTATTACTGTGCACTGAAAACGTCACTTTCCGTTTTCTTGATCGGTGTTAGGGCCAAATAGATGGGGTAGCCATGGGACGTCCACTAGGACCCATCTTAGCAGACTCTTTCATGTTAAGGATTGAACAAGAGTTAGCGGCAGACATACCAAATCCGTCATATTACAAACGCTATGTTGATGATACATTAGTATTCAGTCGTTCCAAACAGTCAATAGATAACCTAGTGCGA
Source organism: Paragonimus skrjabini miyazakii (assembly GCA_014338405.1). NCBI lineage: Eukaryota > Metazoa > Platyhelminthes > Trematoda > Plagiorchiida > Troglotrematidae > Paragonimus > Paragonimus skrjabini miyazakii. The sequence continues at coordinate 16,853 of JTDE01003791.1, read as the reverse complement.
CGCTTAAATAGTTGTCATCCAAACCTAAAGGTAACATGTGAATTGTTTGGCGTTTCTAGATATACTCATAAAGCGCCTGGAAGATGCTTCTATTAAAAGTACTATCTATAGGAAATCTACGTGGTCTGGTCAATACCTGAACTTTAGTAGTTTCACACCGGTTCATCACAAACGCGCACTAGTAAATACACTATTTACACGAGCAGGACGAATCTGTACACAAGATTGTCTTGCAAAAGAATTAGACCTAAGCACCTCTGTACTACAATCTAAGGGGTATCCGAAAAGGTTCATAGATAGACATAGTAGACAAAAACCACCTTCCAAACCGGTGGCGACAGTGAGAAAAAAGAAGGTTTATATAGAACTGCCTTTTGAAGGTGATTATAGCATGCATCAAACAACTCAATGACCACTGATTTCGATTAAACGAATTTTAATGCAGAGGTACTCTGTGTATTAGCTCGGACCGAAAAACTGCTCGTCCCTTCAGTCGAAGGAGATCAGCCTGTCGGTACTACTTCACATTGTGTCTACCAGTTTACATGTAACTGCAAAGAAAGTTACATAGGCAGAACCGAGAGGTGTTTGATCTCCAGATTGAAGGGACGTTTACCTAAATGGGTGCAGAACTTCGTATTACGGAAGAACGACAATGTTTTTGAAACACGCAAGCAGCCAGCGTCCGCAGTCGCAAGACACGTCCTAACCACTGGCCATGTTATCGACCCAGTTTATGCATTCAGAATCCTATTACGTCACTCCAAACCAAGATTCATGCGGTTTGCTGAGGCTGTCGCAATCAGTCGACTGAAGCCGACTCTCTGTGTTCAAAAACAATTGTTCGCAAACTTGACCCTTCCCTGGACCTAGTGACATTTCCTAACCCACTGTTTTGTTCAAAACCAAACTCATCATATATAAAAATGTTTTCTGGGTTTAACATTCAGGCGGCTGATTGGGTAACGGACAACATCAGATATTCAAGGTTCAAAAGTGCCTGAAGTAGCAGGCAATGTTGAGTGTGCGCTCGTTAGGGGGAAGGTAACAAGCAATACGCCAAACGGTGGGTGATTGTTGGACGGTTGGGAAGTTATCAGGCAGAAGTCTCAAATAGTTGTCTTGTAGTGTGTATATGAAGTTTCCAAATCGAACTTGATAAATAACATTAGCCTTGTGATTGGCAATAATGCCTGATAGTCAGACTTCTCCGGTATGACTCATTTCCTGCACGTAAGTTGTACCAACAGGTCAGAGATACCTGAAGCCTGGGCCATAACAGCTATTAAACTGCAACTTCATCCACTTAAGAGTAAACTTTGTCCAAATGAAACGAAATAGAATACGTAACTGCCGTCCGAGAAATGCCTCATGCGACGACTGATCTTGCGGTCTTGCTGGGTTAGCTTTTTCCAGAGTTTCTAAGGCTTTATTAACTGTGCCTACAAATCTTCCCATACAATAGTTAAACTGTCGTTGACAAACAGACGTAAATACTTGGTGCATGTTATTTTTGTTGCAAAACCATGAGAGACTCGCCGAACTGAATAATGATCAATTACCAGTCTCTAAAATCTGTGTAGCCCCAAAGACAAGGTGAACCCGAAACCATGGTTTGCTTACCTAAAGCCAAGAGTATAACTCAGAACGAACAAGCATTTTCGTCACATTTGCACAGTTCTACGAGTGTTGACCACATTTTTCATTTTACTGTTGATTACTAACCAATAAACATAACCATGTGCCACCGAATTCATAATACTAACAAGAAGGTTGGCATACAAACGCCTCATTGAGCATTACTGAAATCGTTGCATTATCTGTGGATTGCAAACATTCACTAATCTTTACAGCGGTCTATTAACTGCTTGATCATTTGGCTAACCATTTTGGCACTGTTTTAAAACATGCTGTAATAAAGCACTCTTTTCTGTTGTCTCTGTCACCGTTTTGTTATTTAGTGGTTGGCTACGAATTGAGTTTGAAAAAACTGTAACCGTCACAGTTCACTTTCACTAAGGAAATGGCTTAGTTTTCATTAAGCTTTCTGAGTGTCTGTTCTGTTATGAGACGAGATGGCGTAATTAGTTATCAAACAATCGATCGTTTCTTGAAATAAATTTTGAAATTGTATCCAAATAACACCTTAGTTCATCATTTTAACAAACCAGTATTGTGAACCGGAATACCCTTTGAACAAAAATTGGCAGAGGTTCATGGTCCGTTTATATAGTGTGAACTGTCAGCGCATCATTTTACAAAGTCTTTCAATTGTACTTACATGCTCGCTGCTTTTATTCAATTGCTTACATTTCTGTTCAATCGAATTTAACATGCGCGAAACATATGGGACTGCTTTATGAATCACTGCGAAATTTGTGCTGCCCAACTGTTCTACTGTCACACTTTGACGTATTTACAATAACATTGCTTTCTAATTTTGAGTCTTATTGGGCTAAAAGCAAATTGGGAGGTAAAATTTGTTTGCTGTATAGGAATGAAAACTTACCGGTCTCTAAACGTGACCATGGAGAATCTTTCGCTTCAGCGGTACACGGACACCATGTGTATGAAACTACACTAGAATAGTACACGATTAGAGGAGACATTTCTGCCTTGGCCTTTAGTTCCTTGTTATGCTGGAAGTCGTGGGACTGATAACAGGTAATGAAGTAGCTCTGGTTCAATGCGAGCTTTGACGCAGTATACAGAGATCACTGTGAGCAAGGGACACAGTTAGGACGTCATTGTGTTCCGAGTTACATGCACTTTTATGGTTGGCAATATGTAAAGCAAATCGACAGAGTGTCAGACATACACGTGCTAAACCCCCCACGTCCACCTAGTGCTTGAGTCGTGGGGGGCTTGGTCAGCTGTAGGACCAATGACAGTAAGATAAGCAGAACGCTCCTGATTGGCTATAGTTCTTTCGTTACGGTGGCTGGACACATGGTCGTAGCATGCTATCTTTTTTACGAATTGCTAACCTACAACCTGCGATCACCACACCCCTCCAGGTCTGGCTTACAACCTTCGTGATCAGTAATGAACCTGGATATTGAATACTTTTCATGCAGATGGAATGTTTGATAAGTGTAGCACAGAAAATATACCCTTCAATGCGTTTTCGGAGGGAAACAAAACGCGACTGATGGTCCTCACTATCAATAATAATGCTGTCCAAGTAAGCCATCACACATGTTAAACCGCTTAACATAGCGTCCATGATTTACTGGAATATGGCCGAATCACGCTTCACTTTAAGTGATAAGCGGTCGCAGTGACACACTGCGAGATGTATGTTGACATTTACAAACTGTGTGAGGCATATGCCGAATTCTAGTTGTAGATCGGCCATCGGAAAACCAACCTTAGAGAAGGATTTGACTTTGCATACAGCCCCTCAGATGTTGGCAGCGGATACCAATAAGTTCTTCTTCATTGGTTCAAACCAGTTCAGCAGTCACTAGATAATCGTAGAGAAACATTTGCCATCCTGCTTGGTGGCACTGGAATGACCTTAACCAGTTAGTTTATTGGAATGCTAACTCCCATTCTTTCAAGCCGATTCAACGATATCCGTATACGAAAGAGATCGTTTTAGACAGTAAACTGGTTTTGCACCCAAACAAACGTACAGGTTAGCCTTTAGCTCTGTGCAAAGACCAAGACTGTTTGCAAAATGACTAGCATACTTTCGTTGTTTGCCGATATCTGTAGGATTTGATACGCAGCTTACTTCCGGTGGTTGGACAAATTTAATTGCATTCTAAATTGAGTTGCACATCCAACAAATTCGGTTTATCAACCTAGTTTACACCTAAGAAATTCGACTTTAGATCTTTTGCTAAGTACCCAACATTAGTAACATGCAAATTGTCAATTTCGAACACACCTTTACTGTTCCGTAAATGGAATTTGATTTCCTGCTGCATGTTGATTAGCCTACATCCCGGTCTGTGTAGACAAACCCCAGTTTTCTGTAAGATGAGTGCAATACTAGAGGTTGTGTCCACTTGCTGGCATACTTTCGTACAACTCGTTAAATGTCAACACACTTATGTTGCTCGAAATGTCACTACCGAAGAAGACAACGTCGGAACGACTGTCATACAACTTCAACATCTAGCGGAACTCTTGGAAAGACCAGAATGATACCGTATCATAGCAAACATCTGTGCTCTCATTTTTCATATTTTCTAACTTACGTGGTACTTACCATGCCAAACTGGCGTAAAATGCCACTCACCACAGTGTCAACACATAATTGGCGGCTTTTTTAGAAATGTCGTTGATTGACTTCTTCCTGCATTACTGATGACACACGTCAATCCCTGTTCACTCGAATGGATCAGTATACTGTCATTTAGAGGTTTATAGCTTATTGGCACTCCATTACCACTGCTCTAACTGTAATATTTAGGGGTTTTCTCTAGCTGCAATAAGGTATGTTTGCACATCTCCGCATCCAATAATGATTCGTGTCAGTATTTGTGAAAATTAACGCTTAAGACGGAACACTAGTGAGTTTTGACGACGTAAATCTTTCACACTCAGTTGATCGCACCGATGAATTCGAAAAAGTCCCCACACTAGTGTTCATCAAGTTGCGAGTAGTTAAAACGAGCGTGAGAGCAGTGGTCTAACAGTATTGAGAATGGCAGCTGAAGACCATACGATGTTCGGGAATATGCATTCGTACGTGTTTCACTAGACCAAGTTTCTGTAAAAGTGGTCGGACTCGGGTACCATCATCCGAGTTTTTCGCGTTCTCGCTGATTGAATCTTCCTAACGACTGAATCAACAATTGAACGAGATCCCGCTGTCCAGCTGATAGGTAAACTTCGTGGTGCTGTTGACAGGTGACCTTACTGTCGATATTGTGGTTGAAAATCCTGAGTTCTGCTGGACTTCCATTCTTTGCGCCATGAACTCGGACAGTTTTCCCTGAATGGCTTCGTATGGTTTGTGCTACTGCTTTGGAAGTTTCTGAAGTTCTTCATTCACTAACAGCTTGATGACAGCGAGGATTTGTCACTAAACGTCGTCAGTTGTTACAACCCTCCCTGTGTGCAGAATCGGGGCATGAAGCGTGAGAAGGCACACTTGTTTGGGCTAATCAACGCGAGAACGAAACAAGCGTCACATTATGGGTGTAACCAATCTGACACTCAGCCAATCAGAAGACAGGAACGCATTGATCCAATGTAGGCAGACCGCTAACGGCTAGTGAGACGAAGATGGGTTGAAAGTGCATTGGCCACCTGCATCGGTATGAACTTGACCACAACACTATCCGATCCTTCCGTATATCCCACGGCACCTATATGTACATATATAAAGTATTTAAAAGGGCACACACTGAGTAGTGAACGACTTATTGTGACGTTTCAAATCCACACTAGGAAATATATATATTTATATAAATAAGGTCACCAAACGTTTAGAGTTTTATCGGGCGCCTTAGAATCTTAGGTGGAGCGTGATCGCCTTACTCAGTTAAATTTCGTTAGGTAAAATGAGACGTTTTTTAAGGTAGTTGGATACAAAACCTGCATCATTGCTTAAAGGTTAACGTGGAAAGTGAGCCTGCTACCGTCATATTGCTTGTCATTGTCAGACTCAACATCATCGTCCACCTGGGGGCAGTGTCGCACACTTTGGGAAAATATAATTGCAAATAATTTGCCCGAATATTTTGCTTTCATTCACTTAAGACATTAGCGACGGAATATTAACTTATTTACAGGAGGACAAATTACAACCTGACCGTCGACTTCCGGTTGTGATGATAGGATCAGAGTGCAACCAAAGTGTATGCAACTTCAGTCATTTTGAAGTTGCCAGTTCCCTGTTAAATCGAGTGTAACAGTGGGACTCATACAATCTCCAATCAGTTACTTAAAAGTAACAAGGATAGGTAATTCCTTTAACCCCAAGTCAGTATACTACTCACCAATATGAATTTGTAGTTAAAGTATATCACCCAAGCCACCGTGTGCCACCAGTCTTTAATTCAAACGTCTTTCCTAAACGGACACTGCACAGCTTGGGTTCTCCCACTGGGCCCAAACCGTCGTGAGGTGAGAGTGTGCATACGACTGCTTCGTAAATGAGCTAGAAATGAATAGCCAAAAAGATGCAGCATTTTACCGGGAGTACACATAAATCGATAACGCTGAATTATCGCATATGAGGTCTTCGAATAAATAATTACGGCAAGGGAGTGGCAGCCATGACATTTGTTTCTCATGTAACACTTAATTGCGACAAGTTCTTTTCAGCGGACAGTTGCAAGTTACAATTATAAGAATTTCAAGAGTTGGAAATTAGGTCCATTTTCACGATGGAAAACACATTGGAGTTTTCGATATTGGGCGTACTGAAACGAAAATTGTGTGAAATAAGGCAAGAAGCGTACAGGTGAGTGACTGACTCAGCTTTCGAACAGTACAGTATGATCATCATTTACGCAACTGAGTGCAGCAGTATGCATTTAGGCTATTTGTAACTCTGACCGTCATTGCTATTAGCTTTGTAAACTGGGTATAAGATAGATGGTATGCAATCAATCAGTTGTTATTAGATCACATCGAACACTGTTTCAATCACTCAAGCAGCACGTCTCCTTACCATGTTGTATTGCGGTGTGATCTGACTTTTTCAAAATCATATTCGAAGGTCGCACTCGATGACATTCTAGGTTCATCCAAACTTATGTACAATACATTTGTATCTAAATAGTATGTTTATTTCAAGGTATATGGAACACTAAAGGAAGTTAGACGGTTATACACTTGAGTAATTTGCTCGGATGGATTATACAAACGCACGATTTTTTCGATCAACCCATGTTAACTTGACTACAGTTTGATACAAAACTAGAGAATAATATAATGATAGGACTATTTCGCTAGGGTGTTTTGTTAAAATACGACAACTTTGTTCGTAGCATCAATTAAGTAATTAATTTCTGCCGTGTGCAACTCCCCTTTTGTGTTGCCTCATTTCAGAGTGCAATTGTTGGACAGTTATTGCACACCGTTTACGTAGTCTATCCTCCGTGGTCGCACTCGTACAGTTTCGCTGGAAGACGTACCTTGGGTCTAACCAAAGTTTCAAATGAGTTCAAACTGTGCATGTGTCCTAACCAGAACAATGACGGTTGTGGTACTTGGACCGCTGACTCACCTGTACACGAAACTGCAATCAACATTGATCAGTGTAAACAGCGTTGGGATTTTAACTACCTTGAGCTAAACCACAGTTTTGCTCCAGGAGTCCTTCGTTCATCAAAGAAGTGGTCAGTTGTAAATGTGGATGAAGCACGTAGCAAGTCCCCATTGATATTGGACATCGATGAAGATTATTTCGGAGTTCATTTAGCTTCTAGGAATTTAACAGAAACAGGCTTGAACCCGATGGTCATTCAACAGCTGAGTGAGATCATCTCCGAAATATTTTGTCCAAAACATTCAAATCTTGAAGAGGCTATTGATCTTTGGTTTCAAGAGTTTATAACAATCACTGGTAAAAGTTGTTCTAAACCTCGAAACGACACTAACTGTTATCAACAGGTCGATCGATTTATCTTTGATACACTGTTTGAAGCACACACCGATTGGCTTTGCCATGAAAACGTTGGACTCTTCATTAATATCTTAGTGAATATCATTACTCACCCACTCATTACACTGAGACAACTCTCCGTCCTGTCACGCGTGGGGTTATGTTTAACAAGCGCCTGGACAACTCATAAATACGAACCACGGATGCAGCTGTGTACTGGGACTAACACTCCTGAATTTACGCTGGTGGAAGAATTTCTGCCTAACGAAAACTATTTCCAAAGTTTACTATCCAACTTGACCACAGTTCTGATTGCACTGCCACAAAAACCAGCTGTTATCACCGTTTGTCGATCAACCCGTGATGGATATACGCCGAGATGGCTGCAGCAGACGATCGAGTATGCACTTTTAGGACTGTTAAAACGTGTGTTCAGCCTTGCTGATGATCAGTTTGTTTACTCTGATCAGTTGGCTGGTGGACGTTCTGGATGGAACCAACGTCACGCTTTATAATGTCATTATAAACGAGAAGAATGGGTTGCTTTTTGAATCAGTTTCTTCCTTTTGCAAAACGGATGGTGAATATAGAAGTTGGTATAGTAATGAAGATATTCTACCTAAATTGGATCGATGTGTGCATGTTTGAAAATTGAGTGATGGTTACACTAAGTCCATGTCTGTACGCACTTTCATAAAAAAATGATTTTAATAACTTAAACAATAAAATATATGTACAGCTCAAAAGTTATGACAAGAGGCTTCGTACCACAGTAATATACTAGATAAAGTTAAGCACCAGTATATACAGTTTTGTGCTTGGTTAACGAAGATTATCATTTTAATACATGATCCAACAGCAGTTTCAACACTCTGTTTGTATTCCCAAACTTTACCTGAGGTCAACCTAAATGTACTTGAAACAAAACAAGTCGCAGTTCATCTATGTATCGTTTGCTTCGTACTATTCATATGGCTGTCTAAGAGTTACGGCGGTAAAATCATTCTCGTGTTTCGCACTCAAGTCTTCAAACATTTGTGACTACTCATGAGTAGTTGAGGAACTAGGTGGTGCAAACTTCACTTCGCTCAGTTTGGGTAAACAGCCGTTGGCCACAATAATATGCATCTCGCTGAACACTACCCACTTTTCAGTCTCTAAAAAGCTTGAAGAATGAAGAAAGCGATTTGATCAGTGCGGGAAATTGCATTGGATTTAAGGAAGCCGAATAACGCCTCGTTACAAAGCGCAGGTAACAAACCGTTTATGTATCAACGCCAGGAAGCAAATAAAACGGAGAAAAATCCAGAATATCAAAGCTCGTAATTATTTCCAAAACCCTTACAGCTACAACCGTAAAAATATTGTATTACGGTTAGAAATTTCGCATCCCAGTACATAGGTTAATGGAACTAAGGCTAGGGTTGATTTCTTCAAACATCTCACCAACCTGCATTCTAGGTTATACGAGAATAGGAATTGGCTGAGTTGGAAAAGTTTTGGCTTTACACTTCAAGTTAGAATAACTTCCAGTTGAAAAATGGTTTTTAATTACAGAACAACATATCCGTTCTTTTGCAGTGATACGATCGGACTATTATTTAATTCTGATGCAGTGCCTCCTACAAAGATAGTACTGAGTGTCGATTGTTTATTGGGGTCAAAGCATATATACCAAAGTGAATCAAATAGCAGGTCGCGCAAACGCATCAGGTCAAGGGCAGGAACAAAATCAGATAATCTTCTTCGTCCATTACAAGTTGTCCAATGAAGCAAAACAAATGTTACTTGGTAGCCATATTCTGTTTTTTGTATCCAACGTCACATGAGCCTTACTAAGGTCATTGCCGCCCGAAAAATAAGTTTTCACAAACCACTATCATTACCATGTTGGTATCAAAGATTGTGTACGCTAATATTTTAATTTGTTTACTCATTTGTTGTCTTACTCATGTCGTTAGATAAACAAGTTTACAGGTTGGGCTGTAGAAGTGCAGAGAGATATCCCCTGAAATTACTCGTGTGATAGTCTGTTTTTCTCTTGTTTATTCCAATTTCTGACGGGGAAAGATGTTTAGCACAAAAACAATGTCCGGTTTTTGCCTCTTGTTCTTCCCTGCTATAGTTCGTGAACTTAACATGACATTACACAGTGATGTCTGTATATGAAATATCAGCTGTCTTTCTGCCTGGCACAAGCTCTATTCTATCCCTTTCAGAACTTCTGGGGTAGGGTGTTTTATCAAAGAATTAGGGAAAAACTAAATAATAGCTTGAGTTGTAGCTTATCTACACACCGTCTGTGTGGACAAACACTGACCGACACTGGATGGACCTCTGAATGGTAATTTACATTGGCTACAGCCGCGAGGAATCCAAATGATGTCTGTGACGTTTCTTCGTGCTTATCCTCAAGCCGATACTCCACGACCAGTTTCTTTCTTATTTCGGTTAACTAAGCAGAGAATTTAAAAGGAGGATCGAGCTGACTATTCTTTCCGTTTCCAACTGTCAAGTATGGAATGTACTTGCTGAACCTAGATTGCTCGTTCCAATACCAAGAGAGTGGAGGTACTACCTAAGTAAAAATATTATTCATTTATATATTGGAGTTTGACTTTCAAAACTGCAGACAACTGAAACGGAAATCGTTTATTTGGCAACTCAACCTTCTTTTATGCTAGTTAATAAAAAATATATAATCAAAATTGGAAAAATTAACGGAGTAAGTGTACCATAGGTGTTATTGTCGTGTAATCGTTGTGCCAGTTGGATGTGAATTCAAAGGCGCGAAAAGTGAATGAAACTGAAAATTTGCATTGGATAACTTGGTTACATCTAATATGAGGTCAATGGTGCAGTGGTCAACACCGGCTGCTTCATAAGATCGTGAACTGCAGTTCCCGTTCATAAAGAAAGGCACTACTGAACAGCCCAAACAACAACCAGACTGGATTTTTGTGAGGCTTTTGAAAGTGGCTTGGCGGAAGTCCTTCTGAATGTGAAAGTGGTGATCAAACGTGACTAGTTTCGTGATGGGTGCAAATAACTATGAACATCTTGATAAAAAACGTGTTGGTGTGTGTAGGACTTCGATTTGTACATCTTACGATATTACGCAAGTAGTTCCTATTACATGACAATATAACTCCCCGTATTTCATTTATTGGTATCAGTTTTGTTACATGATTGTTAAATCCTGGCGTGAGCTGTTGGTATCAATGATTATTTAGGAAGATTCGAAATTTGGTGTTTGACTGGTAGGGATATCAAGGAGAATTGGATGTCAGCAATTTGTTTACTCATGAAGAGATGTTTATTTTGTTGATCAAGAAGCTAGTTTTTCTGATTGGCAAAGCTGTGTCATTTGTTGTTACTAAAGGCTTCTGACTGAAGTATATCCAATCAACTAACATTGAAATGATTCAGCGACCTATATTGCGCATACTCTGGTGCGAACAAGATCAAAGTATTCACGGTTGCATTGAACAGCTGGAAGCTCAGGCTGATTGTTGTAACTTCGGCTTAGAGACAGATTTAATGTCGAAACTAATTCGCCCGATTCACAACGTAGATTTTTGCGTTTGGATACCCCAGCTTTCCAGCCTGTGCGTACAGCATATGAGCAATACCAAGAGATGTACGTTGCTAGAAATGAGTATGAAACTACTTCGTTAAATTTCCACAGTCTTCTTCTTTAGCGGATTCATTCTACATGTATATCACTTCATTGCTTACCTCGGCAATGCAGGGTTGTTCATTGTAGTATCTGATTCCCAACGATTGTGCTAGGAACATAAAACTGGACTGAACGGTGTACCGACTAGGCCATTTTTACTTAGTTTTGGATATGTCATTATTTGTTTCTTGGATGAGGCAGATACTCGAATTACTGTCGCTTTTGGATAATGCGGTCTAGTCTATCCACAACTGATATAAATATTCTTCACAGAATGAATGGCAGCATTACAGCACCGTGTATATAACAGCCAGGTCTCTATAAAGAGTGGAGATGCGAGTGCCCTGTAATACAACATTATCTTGCCAGCTGCATACGCGACCACCAGGTTTTAGTTTTACATGGGACAAGTTTATTTTTTCATGCAATCGGTCCAATAACTGTGTTATCATCCGCGAACCTTTTTAATTTAATTGTTAACCACAAGTTAGATAACCTTCTGAGTCTACTTACCCGCGATTTTTCTAACTACAGTTTATCATCCTCCGTTTTCTGTACCTTGCGCTTAAACTCAGTTACAGTCGTCACAAGAATCAACTACATTGTCGACATAAGCTGCAAGTGCGTGTAAATGGTGCGTGATCAATTTGTAATTATCCCTCAAATACGTGTCATGAAATACTGCATGTTATGCATAGTTTGTGACATTGGTTAAGTTTTCTTATCTTGACTAACTAACGATGCTTCAATTATGTGGAGCAGCGCTATTGTGTTACTTTTCGCGTGTTGTTCAAACTGATTAAATTGACCCTGTACAATGATACGAAATTTGTGCACACCAGTCTGCTTTCCTGCTTGTTTGCGCACTCGTTTGACGATACTACACGGGTCTTTCATCCAATTTTTCCATAGCTCAGTCGTACTACTGATATGAGCCAAGAACACGGATGGCACAAAGGTTGTTTGTTTAGGAAACCAATACGGGTTCGGTATTCAAACAGGACGCGGAACAGAAACACACATATAACTATGGCAATCGTCCCAAAGGGTCCCGGCTGCTACAAACGCTAATGCTCAGCTCTTTTGCGTAGCGAGAACTATTCCGTGGAATATTGTACTGTCGTGTTGGTGTGAGGTTTCTTCCCGTGTTTTTCCTGTGGCTACTTTGACGGCAATATCCATACTGTCGCCGCACTACTGAATAGTGGTTGTGTGAGTAGTATGGGGCGATCGATTTTCCTCGTCATTATGAAGATCGTTACGGATGTGGTTCCGTGCCTGCGGCCTACAAGTATCTCATTCTAATTCCCGCAATCGATGTGTGTCTATAGCCAGTGCCAAACGGAACCAGTGCTAGAGCTATCAGTCGTTCGGTGATCCTGCTCCATTCTGTCATAGCCGGTAATCCTTCCCCAAAAAGAATCAGAGAAACTAACCAAAAGATACGCTGCGGCTACCAACATTGCAGGCCCCCGAAGCAGTCCACTTCTCATTCGAGACCGCGAATTTCAGGTTTGGTACCTCATCGATACAGGTGCAGAGTCCAGCGTCCTATCACCAGCGACCTATGAACGAACCACGCAGATGCAGTCAACTTTATTCACGTCCATTAGCGTGCATAACCAGTTGCTAATTAGTGGCCTAGACTTTCGTCAGCATTTTGATATCCCAGTCAACGCACGACATCATGAACTAGCCGATCGAATGACCAACTCAACCGGTATCAGTACTTTGGCCAACACGACTCCGATAATATCTGTAACTACGTTGCAGATAATTACGCCCCACAAGTAGAAAGGTTTCTGGCTGTATTTCGGCAACCGACACTGTTACCGCCAGATACGGATACGACGCGACGTTACATTGCCACGACACCCCGCTGATGTTTTCCGAAGTTCACGGTTTAACACCGGACGAAATGAAAACAACGTCAGCTGAGTTCGACCACGTCCCCAAGCTTGGCATTATTTGCCCATCGAACGGCCGCTGGCCTTGCGTTTGTCTACATGGTACCGAAGAGGCCAGGACGCTGGCGCCCATGTGATGATAACCGCAAGCTAACTAGTGCCACCGTGTCCGACGGATACCTCATTCCACATACTTGGGATATCACAACTGGTATTGGAGGCGCTCGTGTGCTTTTCAGACTCGGTCTGGTATGCGCCCACTGCCAGAGTTCAATGTGCTGCTGAAGATATTGCAAAGACACCGACGATTATGTCATTCGGCCTGTTCGAATTTCTACACATGCGCTTGGTCTTACAAATGCTGTTCAAACATTTTATCTATTTATGAGCCACATAACAGTTATTTTGAGCTTTATCCACCCCTGTATTGATGATAACTTTGTGACCAGCACCTTCGAAGTGGGGCACTGGAACCATCTCTGACCATCGTTCAAACGATTTTCGGAACCTTACGACGATGCCGATACAGACAAACATGTAATTGGGCAGCCATCAGCCAATGTCTTCGTCCATCGGCACATCATTTGACTTTTAAACGGTAGAATGTGAACAAGTTGTGACATCACGTCCTACGACGCTCCATAGTGTTTGTCGTTTCAACCGTATGGTCCATTAATACCCCCGATTTAATCGTCGAAATGCAGCTTCAAGTGGGAACTAGATTTTTACTAACCAGGATGGAATAGTTGTTAATTTCGAAGTAATCGTTCCGTTAAGATTTACCGGTCGTGTAATCGCTTGGTTTGACTTCGTCGGTAGTTTTAATCTTGCCATTGAAGTTAAGAACAACCACGGAACTGTTCGCAGTTGGCTCAGCCAACGTAGAATGAACACGTTCATTCACTCGGTTGATGAACTGAATACACAGTCACTGATGCCATCACTATAGCCTCCAGTGAACTCACGCATTTGGCTCGAAAGCGTAACTAGCTTGGGTTGTCGTATCTTGACGTTACTATTAAAAAACAGCTCACATGGAAAAGCCTTCGGTTATGAGGAATACACAAAGACCGAAAACGGTATGTACCCATTCGAGAACGACGTAATTTGTCGCAAATGCTGGCTTCCATGTCAGCAACAGCATACCAAACGCTCCGTTGTAAATCCGAAAAGCTCAGTTCACTCTGTATATTCCGCTCGCAAGGTTCAATCGGAAGAGACGCAAATGTACGATCCAACAAGAACCACAAACTCACACGGTGGATCCGCAAATGCTACCACAGAGTTTTACGACATTATCTTCGTCCACAGGTTAATCAAATTATCGAATCAGAGCGTTTGCATACGCCAACTCAGTTGTGTCTAGTGAGTGGTCAATGACGTGGTATTCAACATAATTGTCTCATGAAAGTGTGTTCAACATTCTACCTCCCACCGTGCCAAGAATATGAATTATTACTTACCATCTTCACGGCATTTCTTCAAACAACTCTAGCTGAAAAGGATCTGGGTACACTGGTTTTTTTACATTCCTTTCGAGCTCACTCATCGTTGCGGCGAGTGCGAAAAAAGACTAGAAATACGTTGTCGTTGCCTACGTAACTACCTGGTCAGCTCGGTACACATTGCTTTCATCTG
>JTDE01003790.1:40472-53280 GCA_014338405.1 Paragonimus skrjabini miyazakii | reverse complement strand
AGACTCGGGGTGGGGTCCCTCAAGTCAACCCTCTTCCGCGGCATAAACGACTGGGAAGTATCAGAAGTTATCGTTCTCTCGACAGTGACATTACTAACCGATCCCGACTTTCTCCTACTGTGTATAATGTATGTTAATATAAGTAAATGACTTCCTAATTTTGCTGGGGTGTTCATTTTTGTCATGCGATTACATTCATTCTGGTTAATCAGGTACGGTAAAGATCACTCCGATGCCCATTTCTCTCACGTTTTGAACAGCATACTCATTTTTGTGGTGATGGTCACTCCACAAGATGTAAGTAGATTATTTCGCACAATTGAGCGTTGAATTCCTAAACAGCACTCCTTTAGTCTTTGGTTCACTCGATTCGGCCCGAGCCCAATTATCGATCCTGTTTGATTGTTGAGAGAGTCTTATTGCCGTTTGATTGTGTTGTCTGTGAAGTAAGCCGAGTAGGCGAATCACAGGAATGAAAATCGTCGGGTGGTTACCATTTTGCAAATGCTTCCCTCCTCTCGCTTGTAACTCGGATGTTTATCTGCAAGATGTAGACACTTTGACACTGGATGTTTGAGGTCCTTATACCTCAAATCCTATTTTTTTCCCATCTTTAAACTGGGGTCTGCTTTTTCTCAGTTGACATTTTTGTATCAGTCAACCTGTATCATACCGTCGTTGTTGGTGATAGTCTACGAACACAAAAAGATTCCTGGTTTGTTCTCTGGTCTGAGTGATCTGATAATTTGGTTTTTCTATTTGTACCCAATAAGACCTTTTGTTCTCACCATTTATTAAATCTTAATCTTCAGGCTTCAAATGTGATGTCATCGGGCCCACTTGACGAATTGTCAGCGGTGCTTCCGTGCACTGATTTGTCTATCAATGCGCATTTTGCATCTGACATTCCAACTAATCATGCAGAGAAAATAGTTGGAGAAGGACCAAGCGCCGTCAGTGAATGCTTTTCGCCACAGGCTCGTGAAGATCCGGAATTCGAATACAATTTACACATGGATAATCCTGGTACCGAGTTCTCAGGATCAAATCCTGTTGCTCGTTCGCCGCAATCGTCGATGCTACCTACGGAGACCGACCCGGAACCTGATCATGTTGCTTCTAAACCTATATCGTACGCTGATCTAGTTCGCCGACCGGGACACATTCGTCCATCTACTGTTCATCATGGCCAGCAAGTGTCTGGATTAACAAACGAAGCACGTAGGTCTGAGTGCTCAGTAACCCCGGTTGCGGCAGCAGAAACGGGTGATTTAGAAAACGTAATAATTGACTCCGGTAGCATGTGGTCCGCCCCCCGTGGACGTGGTTCTGGTGATTATAGAGGTAACCGTGGTACCGGGCGTAGTTTTGCTCGAGGAACTGCTGGTGAGTTTCTCTTTCAAGCTTGCTCTGTTATAGAATGGTTACGTTGAAGTAACTGGTTATTCTCCCAGCCGGTGCATAGTAGACTCGTTTGACTATTGGAAATATTTGTCATACAGTGTTTTACTATGCGTCTGGCTCTTGCTAAGACATTTGACCAAGTAAAATAATCGAAGATGAGGAACATTACCGATGGTAAGATTTAGCCATCTTATCGTAGACACGAATGGTGAATGTCTTCTACTTACTGACTTGATTGGCTCGTAATTGGTTTTATATAACTAGGTCTGTGACACCAACATATGAACTTATCCTTTATTGTGATTCATCTGGATGACGATAGCCTATCACTACACATTTGAAACACGTTCAAGGAAATCTCATCAATCTGTTTGTTTCCTGGTCAACATAAAATAAGTCGCCGCCGTTGTGAGGCGGATTTGATAGCCGTTTTTCCAATATTCTTAGTGTATGTATGTGTATTACGTTGTCTTATAAAATTACACTTCGAGTGCGACAGATTCGGTGAGAGCAGGTAGTAAGATGCCCTGTTCTTCAGCAATTTTAAGAACCTGTTTATGGTTATCTGACTCATTAACATGCAGTCACAAGACAACTTTATTTGGGGTGTACTAAAGGTACGTGTACACTTTCTGTCGAAGTTGGTACTGCATGTAAGATTCTTTTGCGGTCAACCGACGGCGCTTGTAAAGACGTGTTCATCGACCCTCGCGATTCAGAGTCGGTGACTTGAGTGAGATGGCGGCTAACCGAGCTCAATGGCGTGGATGTTGTCGTTGTTTGACCGAGTCGTCTGTGAAGTGAGTGCACTTAATGACGCGGGGCAGTAAAAGCCGTAAGGATGCTGTCTTGCTGATAACGTCTTATTTTCATTTACAGCTTGGTTGTTTGTTTGCAAGGTGTAAGCATCTTGATGTTGAATGTTCGAATATAGACGTAGCTATTTTTAATAGTTGGGTCCATTCCTGTTCCCTTTTTTTCTCTTCTGTTTTCCTATACAAGTTTTTTTCTTTGTGGTTGTGTGGCAGTTAAGTAGCAGTGTAAACCATTGGTGTATTACTCTCTGTGATGGTGATGATGATAGTTAAGGAACGGGACTAAAGTACTCTAACAGATTTCAGGCATCTCCTTTGTTACTGCTCATACCAGTATGACGTAACTTGTGCCAACACTTGCCCAAACCTAAAAACGGCCAATCGCGTTTGCAGCAAACCTCACGAGTGAATCGACGAAACTATTCTCTTTCCTGCGTAGGAAAGGATTGCTGTTGTTTATACATGCACTCAGTTGTGGGTTGAATTTTTACTATTAGCATATGTTCTGGAATGTGAAGTACTATTCAGAACTCTGATCTTCGTTGCTTTTGCTGCACTAGTCTGCTGTAACCCCACTTGCATGACGACCTTCACAACTCAAGTGTTCCCTCCGACATTGTCCTAGCGCAGCAGCCAATGCGTGCAGTCGCAATCAAAAAGGCCGCAAAATATGAGTCCACTAGACCAATCATAAGCCACTTCCACAGCCTGAAAATACAATGGAGAAATTCTACTGCACTAAAACGAAAAACTTTTACACGAAAGATACATTCTTACGCCTAAAAGAGAAACCAGTGTGGATAAAGGTATAGACTCGAGTTTCGCTGTTGTTGAAGCACGTCAGTAATGCATATCCTTGTCACTGCCAATACTGTAACTCCGGCCACGCGTTCATGAGGCAACCGGGTTGACCACTGCGCTGTTGACCTCACACTGGGCACGACCGAATTATCCTGTGTGGACGCTCAACCACTTTCGCTTGTGAGTAATGCTCAGGTTACCCGATCGTCTCGATAGGAGCCACAGTTACTGTCTTTCAACTCCAGTCGATAATCCCGCGATTAGGACCTCCTAGACAGGTCGAAATTTCCGATCTCATTAAACCTGCTAAGCGATATGGGAATGTGACAGCTGCTATCATTTGTGGGTGATGTTCAACTTGAAATTATCAATATACCATGTTGTCCTGCATCCTGGTACAGGGATATCTAATCAGGCAGAGCGTCGTATTACCTCACATATACAGATGACCTTAACGACTTGATCTATTCGTATGCGAGGTTGTGATTCTCGCAGTTAGCCTAATTCACCGAGCTAGATGCCTAAAATGTTAAGTAACAGCAATTTTAGTGATGTTGACTGCCTGCCTTGTTAATGGAAATTCACAAGCAAATCGATGAAAGCTTGTCATAAAAAAACAAGTCAATTGAAGTATGTTTTTTATTTTTAATCACAAGTATAAAGTCGGCTTTGTGAACCTTACGGATGCAGTTTTATTTATTGTCAGGCAACGTAAGGTTTACTACCAAATATTGTTTTAGAGAAAAGTTGCCTCATCCCCACCACTTTTATCGTTGAGCCCTATCCGTAGGTACTATGGCTTGGGCTGCTGTTGGTTCTATTAGTGGTCCACGAAGTAGCGTAGCAATTAAGGGACACAAGCGTATGGAAAATAACAGGAGAAAAAACTGATTACGAATAAGAAGAGCCGACAACTTTGGAGATGCGAGCTTGCAGTTGAGGCAGACTGCCGTGTAGGGTTGCGGACTCCCTAACCCAATTTTATAACACCACTACGCTTTGAGGGTGCATGTCATATCAACCAGTCACGTATTACCGATTCAGCGTGGTCTGCATGTTCTCTGTATAAGAACTAAGTAAAGCAGTGTCGACCTCGTGCTCAATGTCGGTCAGCTTACTACCCGAGAATAACTCCACTCCGAGATTTTCGTAACTTCTGAATGCTCTTTCTAGAATATCATTCATCACAAAATTAGAATGGAATGAAGAAATCAGACTTCCGTCGAACGTTATTTGGTATGGAGAGCGTTCGAAATAGCTGCCCGTAGATACAAAGTCTGTCCTCAGGGTGGACACAACTGCACTGGAACTCCGCTGTGATGAAGACAGTCCCAGATGGCGTTTCGGGCAGCTGCTTCGAAAGAAGCAAACGTTGGCTGAGAGAAGTGTCTTCCAGAGTGATAATATGATGAATACACCATCGTCCAGATCGGAAGCCTGTCGGTCTCTATCTGCTCCAGAAGCCACTGCACTATGAAACTCGTAAACATCTTGAATGCAACGGACACGAGACTGTTATCTCTGTGTTATATATATGTCTATAGTTGTCGCACGGCATATTGGCACCGTTTTTGATAATGGAAATGATTATTGGTAAGCGCTGGTCATGAGACATCTTCGTTTCCCATGTGGATCGAGAAAGTGTGAGGAGTTCAGACAACAATCTCTCGCCACCGTCTTTGAAAAATGCTGGGGACTGGAGATCCGGACCCGAGGCTTCATTACATTCCAATAAGTTATGCTCCAAAGTCAATTCTGTTTCCTGTGGTTGGTCGTCCTGAACGTCGTAACTAACTACACAATCTCAATAATCTACAATTGAACTGTTCCTCAATTTGTTCAGTCTACCTGATGAGTCGGTGCGGCAAGGTGTAAATAGGTGTACACTTTTTTCCCACTTATCGTCTCACTAACATCCTGTCGACGACCAGGGCAACAACGAATCAGGGAAACCAACACCCGGGTATGTCTCTACAAAAATGTCCTCCACCTGTTTGGCTCGCTCGGAGTAGTAAGCCTCACAGTTCGTACTCACATTTTTGTTAGTTTACGCTTCAGTTCACGGTTGTGTTTGTCGTATTCGGACTCTGGGACATTAGTCGACGCTTGTTCTTATGCTTTGCTTAATTGGCAGAAATTCGCTTCTATTGCATTTACGGAATAAACCTATTTACAATAGGTTCACACAGCGGTTGCGGTTTCTGCCCACTGTTCGTTTAGATCGCCTTTTCCCGTTACCTGAAAAGCTGGTTAAGCCTCAATGTGAATCAGCTTTCGTTCTTATCTACCGGCGCTATGTACTTTATTGTTCAGAAGCGTGTCCGACTACCGAATTTCCATACTGTGCCTTAGAGATTGCAATTGGAAGTGGCTCTCGTATTTTTCGTTGCTACGATATCTAGGTCTCACTGCCACATGTTATAACCTTATCCCGTTGAACGCGAACGCGTATATCTTGTACGAAAAACGGTGAGTGAATAATACGAATAGACAACCCTTTCCGGTTGATCCGAATCTCCAAAATAAAGGAACCGATAGAAACACGAACAAAGTAGACTGCGGATAGATAGTGTGTTCAGTTGCCGGACGCCTTGCGAATTCAAATGAAATACTTGTTTGCACTTACAGAAATATATGACCTTGCGTCCTCCTGCACGCAACAATATATTTGGATCCGGCGCTGCTTGATATCTTATTGACGGCTTGAGATATCGAAATTCAGTCAGCGGAGTCGTGTTCTTCGGTTCAAGTTTGCCCTAACCCACAATTCTTTTTCGAAGATACGCATCACATGAAAGAAGTCGGGATTTAACCTGCAAACATGTCATTCCCTGTCGTACTAGATCTGTCCATCTTCTGGTAAGCATTTCACGTGGCATACTCTGTGTGTTGGTTTTTGTTGCTACAGGTCCCGGTCGAGAGAGACCGAATGTATACATCACGATCTCCAAAAATATTTCTTTCTCGCTGGTTGATTGTTCGGTGATACCCGTTGAGTTGAAGCTGGTTGATATGACATATCCAAATGTTCGTTCCGACTTGGACTATAAACATGGCTTTGCCCAGCTTTCTCCAAATTTGACCTAAGGACTGTTAAGCAAGATTGTTGTGATAATCCTTGGCTGAGACGACTCAGTCGATATGGAAGCGTTTATGTTTGGCTCCGTGCTGTCGTTTGAACCTGCTTTCCAGAATTGTGTCCGTGTATCCTGAAACGGCAACAGTCTGACTAATGAAGTCTAGCAGCAGTCGGGCTTCCTTTCAAATAAAGCCTTCGGTTGGATATCATCCATCAGGTGTTTGTGGACTTGGTGTTGTTGAGAATCACGGCCTCTCGGAACGAAAGCAAAAACCAGTCTTCGTGGCACAAAGCAAATCTGGACTTATTGAGTTTCTGTTGGTTATTTTATAGACAAGACGTATCAGTAAAATGAAGAAATACAATTGGTGCTGTCGCTTTAGCTTTCCTATTGGTCGGCTCCACTTCGCTAGTAGCTCGTTTGTTTTAACACGTGACGCACTCAAACAATTTGTTTTAATCCGACACTCGTTGTAGCAAAATCCGACGCTGGAGCAGCGTGCCGTCTTGTTTGGTTCCCACGCTGACATACCAGTCTGCTCGCTTTGTCGACACTGATTGGCCGTTGTCTTCCGCGAATCCCAGGTTGACTTCGTATCGATGCGTTTGTCCAATCCAAACCCTTTACAGGTGTTGTTCAATAATGCATCGGAAATGTTTCCAGCACTTTCACCATCGTTTCTTCTCTCCGAGCATACTGAAAGGGTACGTTTGGATTTGTACACAAAGTGCTCTGCACTGTCATTCGCTCAAGGATGTTACGACTGTGATTGTATGTGATCGATACTGTTGTGCTGACTGAATTCAGCAACCATCGATAAAGTGAGCTGCGCTCCACCGTCGTTAGCCGGCATTTTTGGACATCTGGATCGGTTAAATATTCTCTGAAGTTGCAGGATGGTGGATCCTATGCTACCGGTTGGCATCAAACCAACCTCTGGCCACTCGGAGTAAGCGTTTAGTAGCAATCAGGGACTTTTGACTGCGGGGTGATTCGGATGCGGAGGCGCGACCGTAGCACCATGTAACCAATTAATGTGGTTGTTAGTCCGTACTGGATAAGTCGATACAGTTGCGAGCCAACGTTTTCACTCGGTTGATGTCCGGGTGACCAACGTGAAGCTGAAAAATCACTCTGGGTTAGGATTTTGGTGAGATGATACGTTTTCCGAACAGTATACAATCATTGAGAGTTGATATTGTGGAACTCTTCTGGAAGAACTGCTCCAAGTCGCCTGGTAGTCTTTTAATCAGTCGGCGGTTCTGATCATTTGCCACTTAGTGGATTGCCTCAGCATCCATCTCGGCTGTGACTGGCAGTGTTTGATTGATTTCCACTGACACTTGATTGACCCTGGTTTCGAAGTGCACTGTTGCACTCACGGGTTCTTCTGGGTCTGGCGTATGCGAACCAGTTAAGCGAGAGAGAACATCTGCTTATCGGTTGCTTGTTGTTAACGTGTCGTGATTCAGTAGTGTGGCTGTCTACCGTTGAAAACTGTTGGCCATGTATTTGGGTATACTCTTTTTCCAACCGAAGATAGCAAGTGACGGTTTTTGATCAGTAAGTAGATTGAAGTAGCGATCAAAGAGTCCGTTGTGGAAGTACTCACTGCAAAATGATAATGAACGCTTCTTTTCCATCCTGGCCATAGCCTGCTGGCGACGGTTGTTTTTCAAGGACTTTCAAAACACGACTACGTGACACAGTAAGATACAGATGTCTCTGTACATAGTGTTCCCCTCAACGAAAAGGCGACCGCCTTCAGTTTCTCATTCCCCAAGAAAGAGTAAACTTACACTCGTTATGTACGGCAATCACCTACAGTGGTTCGTTCATTTAGACTGATATCTACACTACTGCAGGGCGGCCCACATGATTCGTCGCATTCGACACTAAAAAGCACACACGGGTAGCAGCACCAGTTTCGGATTAGCCTGTCACAGTAGCCGAAACGAAAAGACGGATGCGCATAACCCAAGTGTAGGCATATCACGCCCGACAAAAGAAGGATGAAAAGAGCGAAGGTCTTATCTACAATAATATCCAAATCCAATTTGGATGTTACTTTCACGAAAGATGTGACCGGTTACAGAAGATCATCTTCACTGTGTGCAACTGGCGGGCCATCATCTATAAGTAACAGCATCCTCATTGACGATTTACGTTGCCTTCTTTGGGCGCTGAAACGTCGAATATGTGGCAGGCGGCCATCTTTGCGGTTTTCAAATTCTACACCGTCCCCCGAGTTCCGAAGAGCAACTGCTGACATTGTGGTCAAATATAAACTAAATAAGATTAGGGCTAGAATACAACCGTGCTTCATTCTGGTGAGTATGTGGAAATCATCGGAGGTTGATTCACACGATTGTACCTTCGCTTTCGTATCCACATGTAGCATTCTACGTACATCGGTGAACTTACCTGGACATCTGAACTTACCAAACACGAAGAATGCCTGCAGAGGCCAGCTCCATTCGCGGCACTTCTCATGGATCCGTCGAGCAGCGAACACTATTTCGATTGTACTGAGACTTGCCCGAAATTCACATTGTTCCTCAGGAACATTGGTCTCCAGAACTTATACATTGTGTCCGTTCAACAGGCTTCATGCTAACATCTTCCCAGCGCACCTCAGTTGACTGATACCCTGATAACTGTCGGTGCTTTACCTTCTACCCTCATCTTTAAACAAAGGTATGAGCAAGGCATCCTTGTACTTTTGTGAGACTACTTCCTTTTAGCAGCTAGAGTGAACCAACTGAAGCAAAGCACTTTCCATAACTCGACCACCGTGCTTCATAAGTTCTCCCGGTAACCTATATGCACCTGCGGCTGTTCAGTTTAGAAGTTGTCCAGTAGCTCTGCACCTCGGCTAGATCTGGAATGAGGCTTTGGCATTTTGTTATGGCAGTCCGTTCACTTTCACCCGGTGAATGGTGTCCTACCGGCTTGGCAGGCTATAAAAATGTTGCGCCAAACTTTCATACTGTCTTCTGGCTGAGTGCACGAGAAATCAGAGTCCACGTCAATCAGTAGACTAGACGGATGGGCCGAAAATCTCCTTCATCGAATCGTAGAACACTGTTGTCAGTCAGCGTAGTCCCGAATCAGCTCGATTTACTTTTTCTACCAGTCTGTGATTCCGCGAATGCGTTCTGCGGGATGATGGCGAACGCTGCAGAACGCGGCTTTTCTCTGCTTCATTTTGTAGGTCCATTGTGGAAGCACCTAAGGTCTCACGTATCAAATTGTTGGTTAAAAACGTTATCTAAGACAGCAGTGTACCACAGTCAGTAATGTGCCTGCGTTCACGCCATTTCTAGTTTTCCCGCCTGTTTTTTTGGAAAAATTTCTGACGTTTTCAGTAGCGTTGTCTAGTTTTGGGATGAAATGAGCGGCGACCCGATTCACAGTATCTTCTCTTCATGCTCAAGGCTGTTGTGACGGTGATGATGATAGTTAAGTTATGCGTTAAGGTGGCATTCTTTGTCCGTCTTTTTTGTTAACAGTAATTTTGAATGAATCGTCTACCTATCGACTATACAGGGTTATCTTTACTCGATAACAAACTGTAGCTTCTTCTGAAGGTGAGCGATAAAGATGTCTGACCGGATCGACTCTATTACTGCACCTTCTGTTTGCCGATAATGTTTTACCTTGAAATAGAAATTGGGTGTCCAAAGTACACAAAAGGAGCAATCGGTCAATTTAGTCAAATTGTCACTCTGCCAAACTCAGGTTTCTTCGTACGTGCCAGTGGTCAACGCTTTTTTTCTCTCGACTGTTAAATTGCGCCCGACTCAGTCGTTCGATCTACGTTATTAGAATCGCTCAAGTGCAGGAGTGTGCCGAACATGTGAACATACTGTAGGCGCTGTATTCTCTTACTCCAGCTCAAATTAGGGTCTATAATGAACTATTTAGCAGTTTCAGCACCAAGAGCGGCGTGCGCTGAGGCAGTTCATCTTCACCAGTTTCGTTTTGTTTTGCTGTAGTTGATGTAATGGAAGGCTATCTGCGGCACTCACAAACTTGTCAACCTGAACCCCCTGCCCGGTGGAAGATTGATTACTTTTGAGTATACTAACGGCAAGATGTTTGGTAATATTCAATCAGTATTGACGACACTAGACGCCGTTTCCAGTCTTGCTAAATGCTTGCAAATGGACTTTGCAACCCCAAACCCTCAGGGGCCCTGTGTGACTGCTCTGATTACGTAGGTTTAATGTTAGATAATGTTTAGATTGTTGACCGATTTGTATGGCATAACTGTTCTGGTTGTTTGGTCGAGTTGTCTGAACTAAGTGCACTTAGTGGCGCGGAAGGAAACTTTCTTGCCGATGACGTCCTATTTTCGCCTATAGCTCGGTTGTTTGTTTGAAGTGCGTAGGCACCCCGATTTTGATTGTATGAGTATGGACTTAGTTGTTGTCAGTAGCTGGGTCCCCTTCTTTCATTTTTCTCTTATCTAGTGTTTGACCTGTTATTCATGGTTGTGTGAAGACTGAGTGTCAGCGCGAACCAGGATGTGTTGCTCTCTTCCATTGCTATGATGATGGTGATTATGATTCAACTTGGACATCGTCCTGCGAGTTTAGAAGAGCATCATGTGCTGATATACGACAGAGAACTATATAAGCCTATTTCTATATTCGTACGTATGCGTGGTTTCGCTGAAACCCAACCCGCTTAGTGCTCCAAGTCAACTATTTGCTTTCGCGTGATCGCCATATGGAAGTAAAACGAGTGGTCAGGTGAGAAACAAACTCACTTGCGTAACAATGTTTAGTCAGTAATAAGCCACATCGCTTTCTAGTGCGGTCTATGCCGGCTGGTCGATGCTAAATACTCTTGTCTTTTTCCGTTCCACAATATACAGTGGTTGCAAAATATCCATGTTTTTAGGTTTTAAATTTTGGTCATTTCCGCAAAGCTTTTTGAATAATCATGCTTAGGTCTCAACTTCCTCTGCTTATGTGCAAGTTGGTCAGATAGTTCATTGAGTTCGTCTGTCGCCATTCTTCTAATTGCTTTGAATAATGTCTGTAGTGCTAAATTCGAGGTAACTGCCACTCCTTTCCCAAAGTGTTTACAGTGTTTGTTTTCAGGGCTATGCCCGCTTTGTTTAAACACCAGTTATCTATAGTCTGCACACTGTTTGAATCGGCAATCTTCTTGTTGGGAGCCAAATTCACATCCTTTAAGTTGTCGGTGCAGACCAACTTTGAGTTTCGAGGTAACCTACCAAGTACCTCTGGTGGCGCATCGTAGCCTCAGTGCAGTGTTTATGCGATTACAGTGATTGCGCAAATTTCGTGTCAGGCAGTGGATTTACGGATCTTGACCAGACTATGCAGCTGGGGAGGTGTGTCATCAATGACAGCAGTATAGGAACTGATGCGAAATCGTATCTTACAGATGGGGGGAGCCCTCTGAATCATCTTTGATTACCGACCCACATCTCTTTAAAACTTGAGGGATGCGCTTATTAGGTAACTTGAGGCAACGGCGAACAGTGATCGTTTAGATTAGCCGTCATACATCGTCTTTAGCCATGCGACTGTCGATCCAGTGACTCAAATGGGTAATCAATGGTGGGGCTTTGAAGCAATAATGTGGGTCAAGCGAGTTCATTTGCTCAGTCTGTAACTCAGTTTGGACCAACGTAGTTGAATCATGTACTAACTATTGGGCTGTTGTATTAACCTTTCCTTGTCGATACTGCATTCGATTGGCTTAGGACTGGGATTGGGCTAATAGTAACTTAACACAAAGATATAGGGGTATATATCAGTATGTTAGACAATTAACAACTTGGATCGTTCTTTTCATATCAAGTATCTGGGTAAAGAACACAACACACTAATATTGCATGATTTATGTCCAGACGTTTTTATACTGAAAGTACAGTTCAAGAAGACATGGGTTTGTTAGGGACCACCCTATATCCAAACGGTTACCGTAAACTATTTATTACGAAATTCGAACAGCTTCTTTGACTTAGGAATTCGACCTAAGATAATGTCCAATAAGCGAATATTTGTCCGGAAAAAATTATGCAGTTTCCATCTATTGTCCTCTTTATTCAAGTACTGAAAATTACTTAAAGCCACCGACGTGTTTCACAACAAATGAGAATATGAAACACTGTGGGTTTCGTATACCTGAGAAGGAGAAAGAAAAGGACGTTACATCGGTGCATGCGACACGAGCGCTGTTGCTTTTCATTTTTCACCGTAGGAGGCATTGTTCCCAACCAAGAATGTTCCGTCTTTTGGGTCCGAGGCAAGAAATCGAGAACATCCTGTAGGTGCAAAACTTGATGTCATTCCCTTCATATCCCAAAACCAAACCATACACTGGGCACAAAATTGTCGCTTCTGATCCGCCACTTGTAAACATGGTACGGTGTGGCAGACGATGACCTATACTGCTACTCCCGACCTATACTGCTACCTTGGCGAGGTGGTCGGGCTTGTGTACTGTTTTGATCCGGCGCGCTATGCTGACTAGGACTCCAGTCCTTCCAGGTGCAACCTTGTCAGACAGGCCAAAGGGGAGCAGTCAGACGAAAAGCAGTTACACTCATAGGATTGTATGTCGCACTGTTGACCGCGTAGGAGTTCTTAGGTAGTGAGGAACGATCCTATGGGCATACAGCAGAACTATTTTCATAGTTGCGGCAGTGTTGTCTTCCGTATCAGG
>JTDE01003790.1:5832-37287 GCA_014338405.1 Paragonimus skrjabini miyazakii | reverse complement strand
ATATATAATTTCCTTCCCATTCCTAGCTAGAATTTACTGTTCCCTTAATGGTTTTTGATTACTGTTGTCTCGGGGACGCGTTGAATAACTTTGTCATTCCCGACACAATGTTCCCGCCAAGTGCTACCAATCTTCGGAAACACAGATGGTTAAAAGTGGGCACTGCTTAAGCATCTTTTGAGCGCATCAGTTGGATTTTCTTGCACTATAATCGGACTGGTCGCATAGTGGGGATACACGGTCTTTCACTGAAGGCTTAAGATTAAGCCAACGTTGCAAATGGTGTAAGTTGGTAAACGCTGTCCGAGCTTTTACTGTACGACTTGTGATCTTATCAGACACTACATCAACGCTGATGCAACTCCTGTCCCATGAGTTTGTCACCCACCTCAAAGGGCTCAATATCGAGGCTGAGAACTAGCATTGGGTGCACCCAGTCTTGCAACAAACCTGCATTCAAAAGGTGCGAGGTTGTTGCTGAAGTAGGCTTCCTGCGGACCACTACAGTTTTGTGAAATTTGGGACACTCGACGTCTAATACCCGGGAGCATCACCACCCTTGTTGGCGGCCCCTCGGAGCGCACTCTGAGATCTAGTTTGCTGCAACACTGAATAGGAAGGCGGAGACTGAATCACATTGTCGCACTTCTCTTGAGATGCTGAAGATTGACGGCAAGCTACCACAAGTTCTAATACTAGGCAACAAATGATGTTCTGAATGCTGTCTTCCGCTGTGAGGTCTCATGGCATACAGAATTGGTGCCTAGAGCGATTAAAAAAGGTGATGGGTAATCGGGCTCAGTGGTGTGAGTGTTTTTTGTTTACTTGTTGCAGTTGATAAAGTGAGAAAGTAAAACCACGAGAAAGCTTCAGCCTGATTGTTAGGTTAGTTGGACTTAAGATTTTGATGTCAACTGTCTAATCTTGAACTTAATATCCTTGTTTAATAAATCCCTTCTCTCTTTTTCGCCCTGCAATTGGGGATTGTCTTCTTTCCTCATGGTTGCATAGTAGTGAAGCATCGTTATCAATCACTGCTCTGCTGGTATCTGCGTTTCCTCATTTCGTGTTGGTTCATTGTGTACATTTTCACCGTTACGTTGATCGCATGAAATGTTTCATCTTGGTTTAATAGTCTTTTCCGCTGATTTACTCGTGGAACACTTTCTTGCGTGATAGCAACAACTCTGACCACAATTCGTGTAACTGCTAGTCTGAATCCTGATTACCGTAGTTATTTCCCTTTAAATGGATTTTTTCCTGTTGTTTGTTTAACTCTGTCCTATTTCACTATTGCCTAAGACACGTTAGGGGCATATGGTACACTGTGGTGTGGTGTGTATGAAATAGTTCTCCGAATATACATTTTTATTTTCATACCCATTGCACATTCTTCTCAGGACCCCGACGTATCGTCGGTGCTCCTCGCGCTAATCGGTTTGGATCTGGTCCGGGGCGTGGTGCTTCTGGCGGCACGTATCGTCCAACTCCAGCGGGTGTTGCACAGCCGTCCTATTAGGACCGTCCCCACCGCCTCCACTAATGCCGTTGCCACAGCCTTCCTATTTCCTGTTGCTTTTTGTTCCTAGGTTTCAAACTTGTCAATCCACGTCTGTTTCACCTAAACAACCATCAACCATCCTAATCTGTATCAAACTGCGGTTGTTTCGTCGTGGACGTTCGCTCTCTCAGTGAGGTCATTGCTTTACACTGAGCCTATACACAGTTACCCGAGTAGTAATGTCAATTTCCAGAAAACTGTTCCTGTTTATCTCGAATGTGTCTACTGCGTTCTACTGTGGTTGCGTTTTGTTCGCTAGATCTGCTTCTCCGGTCATGTCGCCCAGTAAAGCGTTTTGATGACAGTTTCTTGTTCTGCTAATGCCCGTTGTCTATTATTCCGGGAATGTGGGATCTAAATTTGAATGGATGGATTGCCATTCTGTTGGAGTATGGTTCCTGTGGCATACCTTTACCAGGAACAGTGTATGAGGAACATGCTATACTGCGAACCAATTCTCTTAGAGGCAGTTGCGGTTAAGCGTTGACCGTTCCTTTCTGACTTTATGATCCGCACGGCCTGATTTGAAAGGCCCAAGTTTTTTTATTGTTCATGTTTTAGAGGGGACTAGACGTCTAAACTTACGGTGAAAGTCTCCTCGGGGTATGAGGTTGAAATTCACCATCATTATTCACAACTGTACGTCATTAGTTGGTATTGATGCTTAATCGTGCTACACACATGATAGAAATCCCTTAGTTTGTGAAATGAGTTGGGTTGAATTCATTGACACTCATGTTCAAATAATCAATTTCATGCTGCTTAGGCCTTGCATACACACAATCAGACTGCAGCCAGAGTAAGACGAAATCTGAAGAGCGGTTAACTTCTTTGCGGGATATACTGTTCTGTCACGTGAACCATTATTGGCCTCAGGAGTTACCACCCTGAAACGCTGTATTTCTGGCTGCTTTCTATCACTTAGCTCATGTCTGTAATCAGTAATCCTTCAGCTGTTTCACGGGATGAGCAAGAAACTTGTTTATTATTTTTTTTAAATGCATGCTGTTGTGTGACTAGTACCTTCGTCTGTGAGTGGTACGTTACGTACATTCGGGAACTAAAGGACAGGTCTCAGTGCCAGGAAGACGGGGTACCAGAAGCGACTGTTGGAACCATGTGTATACACTATGAGGTCGCGTCATCAAGGCGAATGTCAGTGCACTGCTGCTCACTGTGTGTCGATGCAAATCAGCCATGCAAATATGTGTACGCGTTCGTTTTATGCTTTCATACAACTTGTAAGGGATTTCGTACAACACACAACTCCGTATGCTAAGCGTCTTGCGTTCCCAACAATATTTTTGGGTTGCGCTCTCAGCTTCCATTAGCTACATTGTTGGCTGCATCATCGAGTGGATACGTAGATAGGATCAAGTTTCTATCAGTTTTTATCAAGTGGGCACTAGGTTATCTCTGAATTGAGATTTGTTTGCGATTACACCTGCCAATATGTGTTCTCTATGACTAACCAAAGTTGATTCATTGTTTATACCGCTTTTTACGAACGAATGTTTTCTTTGCAAGGTGAATGTTGTCTTTGTTTAGATCGGTATTCTATGGAACAACGGTGTTTGGTAAAGCGGGACAGTGAAGGTTTCAGGGAAACTGGTCGTTGTGCGTTTTTCGTCAGACTGTCGTACAAATCACTTGTTTACAGAATGTGGGCGCCCTGACATATTTAGGTTTTGACGTACAGTTTTTCGTGCTAATTGTTGTGCGCCTGTGTCCTTTATATATAAACTGCCTTTCCCTAATGGTCATATTGCAGTTAAACCATTACCGTACCACTAGGGTGATGGTAAAAACTCGGCCTTTCGGTGATTGTGCTTGTCATTATTGACCCTGTGGCACTCGACTTAATATTTCAACGGGCTTGGATAAAGACCAAACTGAGGGATCGTTTTGAATTCAGCCAAAATAGAATTCATTCACGGGGTGCCATGGGTTACGGCACTGTTACGGCATTGTTTCATCTGAATTTTCGCGAAAATGAGTGAAACTTTAAGTCTCAGACAACTTCAGCCCAACTTATTGCAGGGATTATGTCCCATTGAGTTTGATAGAATTCGTGATTCAGTGAATTACTTCAAGCCCTTGGTGGAATTTATAGCCGCAATCGAATTTTGCATTTCTTCATTAAGTTATTTTTGTATAGTGAGTTCCTAGCACTTCCGTCTACTTGCTTACGTTCACAGTGTCGCACGAACTACTTTGGGTCAGCTTGTTAAGACATCTTGTCATCCTGAAGTAGATGTGCAATTTAAAGAAGTGAAATGCTGTTCATGACAACGAACAAACCAGCAGCCACAATACCACCTATCATTGAGACGTTCCAGGCCATCTGGATCAACCGCGTTGACAGAAAGAGGACCAAATGTTTCCACCCGAATTCCTACTACATTTCTAAGAAGATCCTCCAGTGGTGTGTTAAGTTTACCTGAATCAGCAGCCACCTGTGTAGATGATAAATCACGATCGTCAGCAGTGAAATGATCAATCATATTCAAGAAAGGAGTCCGGGGCTCTTGCGAAAATCACAAAGGAATTAGCTTGACCCCAGTCCTTGCTAGGGTTTTGGCGTCCATTCTACTTCGTCGACTCACTGCACCTCGGGAAACAAACATTAGGGAAGAACAGGTTGGGTTTCGCCCTGGGCAGGGTTCTATTAATCTTCGCCAAATCCTGGAGCAGCGTCGTGTACCTTCGGGCAACAATGACCGTACTTATGAGTAGTTGAGGATTTTGGTTTTCATACAAATTGTACATCACCCACAATTGATCACAGCTGTTGCATTCCCATAGACTTCCCAGTCGGCCCCTTTCTTAAAGAAGCGCAAGACTGGATGTTAACGTTTGCACAGACTTAGCTAAATCATATAATCAGGTTCCAGCTAGTTGTCTGCCACACCGAGCACTCTGCCGACACTACGGCCGACTGGCGTAAGGTGCGGTGTTGACGTAATGAACTGGCGTAGAGAAGTGAAGTCGTTCCTGAAGGGGTTGGCCACTGTGGGTCGGGTTCGTCTCCCGGGCTGAAATCCATGCAACTCAGAGTCAGTGGCTGGAGACTATGTGAGGTGACGGTTAACCGAGCTGTGTGGCGTGAATGCTGCCGTTGTTTGGCCAAGTTGTCCGTGAAGTGAGTACACTTTATGACGCGGGGCAGTGAACGTCATAAGGAAACTGTCTTGCTGCTGACGCCTTACGTTCACCTACAGCTTGGTTGTTTGTTTGCAAGGTGTAGGCACCTTGATGCTGAATGTTTGAACATAGGCAGAGCTATTTTTAGCAGTTGGGTCCCTTCCTCTCCTTTTCTGTCTTTCTGTACAGGGTTCGCTTTGTTTTTCTTTGTAGTTATGTGGCTGTTAAGCGCCACTGTTGTAGTGCTGTGTATGATGGTGATGCTGGGTGACGGAGGATACGTTTATTGAATTTGTCCATTTATTTGAACAAAATGGATCAGAATCTCAAGGTGATTTTCGTTCTCGCTAAATCTACAGCACACCCTGAAATTGTGGGATTGGCATTGATTGAAATTGTCTTTCCAATATGTCTAAAAGCTCTGCTCTTATTTTTATGCAATACCAGTATGGTGAATTCCTATCAAAAGAAACGCCTTTTATAGCGCATATTACTGCGTTTTGCAAACAAAGTCTATCTTCCAGCCTTCCGGTTGTTTTGAATATTTTCAAGCTAGTGTGGGACACCGCTTCTGAAAAACTGGATTGCTTCCGAGGTTTTTTTGGTCCGGAATAATTGAATGAACCTGTGAGAAACAGCCAGGATCCACAAGCCTCTGCAATAATGTTCAGTCTACTGGGTTCATGTGCAGGAGTGACTTTTGCCTTGGTGCAGTCGGAAACCATTTTGAAGATGTTTCCGAATAGTTAAAGCTGGAGTTCTGATTTGGTCGTCCCATCCTACAGGGTCACGAAGGTTTGGGAAAGCGATCCCCTCCCGTTAAGCACCTAAGTGGTGATTTTAGTTGTAAGACGATCGAAAGATTTTACAATTCTTTAGTATAACTGACTGTTACGGTTCAGACTGTGTAGCTTCGTTTTTCATTATCACACTATTAAAATGAACTTTTCACCCGCGTTTTTATATTTAAGTGACATTTCTCTGGTTATCGAGAAACCGGATTGACTGAGTTATATAGATGGCTACGTCGTTGGGATAATACTGATTATGTTTTGAATTGTAAAGGTCCATGCTTTATTTGTCAAAATCGCAGTTGCATTTTTGATTCCTGATTGCCAATTTCATGAACAACCGCCGTACCACACACCGACTAACGGATCGAGTAAACCAGTGGTGAACGTGGAACACTCTTAATACAGCTAAACTTCGCTAGTGGCACCACTGACTCACCAAATTATGATCTGTTTAAGGCTACTAACAAGGCCATCTCGCCAAAAGTGCCATTTTTACCACATGTGATTCTACGGAATATGTGGAGATATCACGCAAGTGAACGGGATTTTTGTTTGAAGCAAAAATTCCTTGTATTTAATGACCGTCGAACCCAGAGAATCCTTAACTGTGGAGCAATTTCCATCGTACCAGTGCCGCGGATTCACATAATGAATGAGTTGGCTAGCTGATCGTATATGTCAGCAGTAGGCAAAGGCTAACGCTTCTTACCCTGATTGAACTGACCGACCATTCGTCTGTAAGTGCTTTTGTCCGATTCAGAAACAAGGGCTACTGCCGACTTCGTTTTCTTCTTCATCCAGCTCCTCTATATCAGCCAATAGACTACTCATCGATCAGAAGTTTTTCTACCTGTCATTTGAACTGACAATCACGACTGAACATTAAGCACATTCACTTCACTTGTGGTCAGACACATTAGTCTTTATCTACTGTCGTAACGTGTACGGTTACTTAACCTGTCTGTTTCTGTCTCTCGTTTAAATTGATGTGATCTTCCCTCGGATACTACTGCAAGGTTGCAGTCCCTCGATGAAGTGTTTGCCAACGCCACCAAACTGATACATCGGAAGCATATGCTCAGACGTCTGTCGTTGGTTGTCACACAGTGACTGAACTCTACTTTTGAGGCGCCGTAGACGCATACTACGAGGTTGAGAGTTCATTCATGCTTTTTACAGCTCAATATACTGCATTCTGTGGATTTCTCGTTTGCTGCGAAGTATTTGATAATGATCACGAGGGTTATTTGACTGCCAATGGATGTGATGCATCCAACTAACTGTTCGGATCTTTTTGAAGCATCTGCCAGTTGCACGCTCACAAAGAAGCTTTCACGATACAGACAAAACTCGAATCTAGTGCTTCTTTTCGAAACGGGCCGACTGGAAAATCTACGAGAATGTGATAGCTGCGACCAGTTGTGGGTCATGTTCAATCTATATGAAAATTGTTCTTGAGTCGTCTTTTGAAGGCTAGTACATACCGTGTTCATTGCTACTGGTGGCGCCAAACTGCGAGCAGAATAACTTGGGTGTGAGAGGGAATGGTACAGACACCAGCTGTGTCGGATGAGCTGGATTTAGCAGTCGTGTCGGGCGCACAATGAATGAACACAACTGTTTGTCTAGGTCACTTTACAGTTCGTAACGTAGGGTAAAAGGTTATAAACGTTGAGCCGCATGTAGATGTCAAATACGGCGTGCCAACGCGGTTGTGTACATGGCTAGACGAACAGATTGATTCTCTAACATATGTCAAGTCAAAAGCACAACTACAGATGGCACGTATTGACATGACAGACAGACGGCTAAGGAACCAGGTCCAGGGGTATTTACGAAGATAGATATGGCAATCGACAAATCAAGCATTTGGCTAAGACCAGTCCCAGTCGAAGAAATTTCACTGTTTCGCCTGATCGCGAGGTGCGACAGAGTGAAGTTGTCAGTTCATTGAGGTTTTGCCAACCCCTGTATGCCCACAAGAACCTGTCACCTACACTGCATCTTCTATTTTCTCCACTCGGGTCAGTTCTCTTCACGTGTTCGTTTGTTTATTTTATTTTGGGTGCCATGTGTCTGCGATTGAAAAGTGTGCAGAGTAAATTCACTTCGCAAGTCTCGTACTCTTCGTGTTTGTAGACAAATCTTGAAAGCATTATTTCTCCTGATTCGCTATACGTTGACCATTTGGACAGATGCCACCAATATGCCGATTTGGTTTCTTTTGATTTCGTTCGGCTAGCTCATCGTTTTCCTGATGGGGCTTATACGTAAACATTACTAATTGTAGTTGGGCGTGTCGCCACTTGCAAGCGTCCATTCTGATTACCGATTGATTTCTAGGGTGTGATCCAAGAACTGGAAGAACATTGGACTGATTAGTGTGGTTAGGTTTTCCGAGTGAACAATACCTGTCTAATTGGCGATCACGACTTCTTTCTTCGGTCGACTCCTCTATATTCATTGTGCCTGGCAAATAAATCTTTCAGGTTTATCTTCCGTAATATGATCAGTTGATTGGGCTAAATCGTGATAATTACGGCCAACTCTTGTGAATGGTGCTGTTAGTGCAATAGACCTGCTTGCCTGATTGTTCGAACACCGGACAACGTTTTCGAAGTACTGCTGTTTGTGTACCTATTTAAATGCGTTGCACCTCCGCCAGCCATTGTTTGTCGCCTTCATTCGCCGGTTTGCTTCGATTCAGCTCATTTTGAACCGCACTATCATCTGCCCATTTGGTAGTGGTGCAACCTGAATTAACTTCACACACTACAGTGCGACTAGTTCTGTCGGTAATCCATAGGGGAGCTTCTGATACAACTTCACTGCTGTCAAACTGTTTCTCATCTGAGGGATATGTGAACATGAGATGTGCATGCACGGTTTCTTGAACAGACGTTCTGTCTCAAATGTACTCAGCCATCTTGTACTGTGCTGAGCACAATTAAAGACACATTTTATTCCTTCTCCACCATATTGTGATGCACAGGTTACCAATAATCGATGAGAGTACCGACTCAGTGGGAGCATATCTTATTTACACAAAACAGATTGCATTGTTTGAATTTGTACCGTGGGGAAAGTATTAGTCACAGCATACTCTACTGGCCAGGTTTGGAGGGATAATTACTCTAGCGCTGATCGTCTATTGAATTGGTTATTCTAGTCTAGCGCCAGTATGGTGGCATGTGACGATAGTTTGCCTATGCCGACCCCGCATATGAGTATAAATCATACTTTTATGCGGTCAAGCAGATAATTGCTCAGTTGGAATTATAGCAGGTTGCGAGAAACTCTTAGCTATATCTGAACAAGCTCACATGGACAACTTCCGATACTTGGGTTTTGACACATGAAGATCTAATTATTGGGAATAGGGCTCTACGATACATGTAGAACTGTGGTCATGGTTGACTTCGGTGAATCTTAACCATTCCGAAAGATAAAAACTGCCGGTGTAACACGAGTAGGCCTACATGAGTGCACCACAGGCGGATATATATAAGGAAGGTGTTAGGAGACGCATTTCCTAACGAAGCAGCAAAAACAAATCACGTTATGTTGATTGATCGATCCGGCCTCGAGTGAATTGGTATGTTTGAACTCACTCAGTTAATCAGATTGCAGCTGCGCGATCGAACGCCTGTACGTTATCTGAACTGTTTTCTTGCGTTCACTTTCTGATACTCCCTATAAAGTGATTTGCTCTAACCCTTTGACTGCCACATATGATCGTCTCGATTGATTTGCTATGCATCTTGTCGGACATGTATAATACTCATTTCGCCCTATAAATTTAGAGCCTCTGTGGCCTAATTCTGACTCGTCTCGCCCTTCCAGTAAAAGCTGTTGCCGCATCTATTCTCTTTCTCGGTTCTGGGTCTAGCGATTGAGCGCGTACGAAAGGGACGATCTTATAGGAGGGTGTGATATTTTTTGTGGGCATTCTGGTCATGGAACCTGCGTTTGTTACTGGTAACCAAGAATCTAAGGGTTCACCCAGGTATTGCAGACTCATCCGCTACTTTAGATGAGATTCAATTGCGAAAAATCTGACCTTCGGCTGAATTCGAACCAGCGAAAAAACAGCATACCAAAACGTGGCAAGCTGAGCTACGAAGCCGTACAGGGAGCTCAGAAATTTAACAATTGGACTCAGTTACCCACCCAAATCCACTTTATCCTATGGAATCCACCAAATGATCGGGTGGACTAACTCAAGCAAGATTTCTCACCAACTCGTGCTAGAATCTACCTATGCCGCCGTTGAACATTGAAACTGATTTCAAACCACAGTCGTGGTATGTAAGTATACTGATGAGCTGTAACAAAAACGAACCCGGAGTCAAATGTTTCCTTTTGAAACAGCCTGGCTGGAAAGTACATCTGAATGCAAAAGCTATGATTCATTTTGAATTATGTTCAATTTGAACCAACCACACCGGTAATATTTCGAAATAATCATATGTCAGCGTTACCTCTGATTCACGTTATCTTAATTTCGTTTCCACTGTTCTCTCAGGATTTGTTTTATCCATTCCTTCACCCAAACATACGTACTAAGGGTAGTATGGACTGTATTCATTTGGTTCTCAGTCGTTTGTCACAATACTTGTTACTTCAGCTCTCGAATCTTCAAATAAATTGGGTATCCACGTTCAAAGTAGTCTGATCAGTACGATGAATGACTTCATTCAGGGGAAGTAGTTTCGGTTCACACTCTATTGATCCTTCTAATGTCATTGTTTTTGTTCATCCTGATTCTAAATCATTTGTCTATGCATATGAAAGACGATTTCCACTGTACCAGCTATGGCTATCTGTGTACGTATAATTCCGGTCCTGAGTCACCTTTGTGGAGAGTATGACTCGCGTTCCTTGATAAAATCCAATGTGTTATTTCACTCACCATCCAAGTAGAAGAATCGGCGGAGTGAGAGCTAATAGTCTGGTTCAAAGCGGTAGTGACAAGTGATTTCGTTCAGTTCCTATAGAAATCTATTCATTTGTCCAAATCAGGTCGACGTAGAACGCACTGTTGATACATCTTATGCAAGGGTTTCAACAGTAAGGCTCATCGCTTATGCATAGGTAGGGCGTAGTACCCTATTCCTTCTTAATGCAGGACTCACTGACGTTAATTCTTCCTCGGTTCAGTGAAGTTTATCGGTCCGATTAAGGAACAGACCAACTCACGACTGGGAGAAACAAGTCGTTCAGTCTGGTGCGCACTCATTCTGCATTTTATCTGTAGATGATTGTTTGATTTACGATGCTCGTGTGTACCATTCTCAGTCATGTGGACTGCTGCACAGAGCATAGAAACATAACATACAACTTGCAAAAACCCCAATTCTTTGTGTCCATTGGTATGAACAAAATGGTTTAACTACTTCAAGCAACCACTATCCAGCGTTATTTATTCTGATTTGTAGTCACGTCATCGTTGGGAAGACTTCCACTACGTAGCCGTTTCTTCCAGTGTTTTCAAAAAATTGCACCAGTTTAAGTCTACTAGAGTGACAGATTTGCCCCTTGTTGAATTTTTTTGACTGCTGTCTTTTAAATGTATGTAAGTCATCTTGGACCGGGATTTTGGTAAGAAGCGATATTTGGGTTTTTCGCAATCGTAAACCGCGAACTTGCAGTTCAACGTACATACTAATGAGAATTAGGTGGGATACTTCGAGGACACCACTTAAAAAGCGTGTTTAGCATTACAGTTACATATGGCATACCCAACTTTTCGTGGAAACAAATTTACTTGTGAAATGTCTCATTACTAGCTTCGCTTTGGAGGTAATTTCCTGTGCCTGAAATAGTGGTATGTCTGTAGTATAAGCTTATGGCTCGTTGTTCCGTATTGGCACAGAACAAACGTACGGTCGTTTCACGTAATACATAGTTTCTGTTGAACGTAGATGCTATATTCGAATACTCCTTTGTCAGGACTAAATAAAAGGCTTTCCGTATTGCGCAAACGGTTTTGCTACTAAGCTGGGGGTGGCTTCCGGCGAAGATTTGCACTCCATACTTCACATGCTTTTGTATATTGTCCGGTGTGGACTGCTGCTGTGTGCGCGTTTCTCTTGTGTTTCGGTTTCAAATTGGTACCCAGGTGAAAAGGCGTGGTTTGTTTGTCCTTGTCAGTAGCAACAGATTACCTGTGCAGTGGGCGCAGTAATGTACAATGCATGCACTTCAGTGTGGCACCGTAAGCTGGATGGTCAGAAGTCCCCACGTCACCGACCTTTGACCGTATTCATTCATCTCTTGCCCTGGTAGGTAGGGGGAAGGGAAAAACAAACTACCTATAATGTTACATGTGACTGCGGTCAGGGACACGCCACCAAACTACCCATGACAGGCTTTGTGTTAACGTCAGCACCTGCAGTCTCACTGGTGCCATGATGCTTCATGTATGCTGGAGCTTGAACAAATGACAAGTTCGACCGGTTCTTTGATAAATGAAGGGACCAATGTTTGCGTTGGTTCCAACCGGCAGTTGATTTGAAATAGACAGTCGACAGATATGTGTGAAACTCAATCTGCTGGGCAAGCTAGCGGGACTTTGGATCTGTAACAAATATTGGTGCTGGGTTCTGCACTGGGTAGAATGATCATGTGAAAAACGGTCGAGTTTATTACCGCTGATCGATACGGTGAATCTGATTTTGGAAAATTATGAAGTTTAATATTAGAAAAAGAAGTATTGTGTAAAGTGAGGTGGGAAACAGATGTGGAGGGGCGAAGAAGACGAAGTTACAACGGTACACACGGAGACTCTCAACCCTAGCGTCATTGACTTCTATTTTTCGCCATTTCGGACAGCGCACTTGACCGAACGTGTTCACTGTCATTTGGATTCCAACCAGGGAGCTGGCAGCGCCCTACTTATGCAAGCTTCACAGTGAGTGATTTCACACACAGAATCCAAGTCATGCGTTGGCCACCGGGCTGCCAATTCCAGCTTAACTCATCACTCGCAAACGAGACACGATTAGGCGCGCGGCGAGTTGGCATTCTTAAGATTTGACCAATCCAACGGAGTCCAAGACGAGATCGATATGCTTAAAGATAAAGGGAGTTTATCCGTTCCGAAGACATGTCAGCGGAATTCATCATTGCTGACACGGTGCTCCCACCACACGCCGCTAATGCTTCGGAGAAACCGATCAGCGAAAGCGCATACTCAATCAACATACTTCGTGCGAATCGACCAGGTTTCGCAGCCGTACAGTAGGACTGCATTTATGATGACATTATGCGTTTGGCCTTTCACAAAAAGATTGAGGACGTGCTGACGCCACAGATAAACACCAGATGACATACATCATGCCAGTCTTTGCTATGCGATTCGCGGTTTCATCAGACATTCCATCAACGTTGATACAGCTTCTAAGATACATAAAATTCTTGACCACTTCCAACGATTCACCACCAAGTATGACAGCAGGCGAAGATTCCTGCCAATCTTGCACTTAGCTGGTGCACAGACCATATCAAACTGACGAACTGAAGCCTCCAGGCTGTGTAGTATGTTCTGGGATCCCTGTGAACCTTCACAGATCTGGGCGATGTCTCGGAGTCGAGTGCCTGGGAGCAAACCCACACTATAATATTCACGAGTTTTTAGGACGCACATCAGTATCTCGTCTACTGCATAGTTGAATAAGAAGGATGAGGTTGGACAACATTGTAGCACCCCACTTAAGATGCTAAAGATCGGCGATACGCTGCCACAAGCCCTAAGTTTGTCTGAGGTCTGACGGCAAATTGTCTCCAGGATGTTCACGTACTTCTCAGGTACACTCTTCCTCGGTAGGCAGTCTCAGAATGCAGCTCTGTCAACCGAATCGAAGGTCCCTCTGATGTCCAAGAAGACAACCGTTGGCCTCCTGTATGAATGACAAGGTTCGAGCATATGGCGATGTGTGAAGTTGTAATCAATGTAGCCAGAGTCAGGGCGAAACTCAGCTTGGTCCTCACAGATGGGTTTCTCGTGCGTTTCGCTTAGTCCGTGAAGTACAGCGATCGCAAGCATCTGTGACGCAATAGGAATCAGGCTATTCCCTCGTTGATCTGCACAAGAAGTGACTGAGCCCTTTTTGCATATGAGGACGACGTTAGCCAAACTCCAGCCATTTGGAACAACTTCACTGATTCAGAGTTTCATGAGCAGAACCGTCAGCTCTCTCACCAAGGTTGGACCTCTATCTACAAAAAGGACAGGAGGGATATTGTCTAGGATGGGCACCTCGTGAGGTCTCAGAGACTCAATTTCGAGAGAAGTTTCGGTTTCCGAGGGCGGAGAAAAATCAATAGACCAACGAGTACAGACAAGGCCCGAGGGCGTAGTGGAGGGCGCGGGTGGTCAGTTGAACTGCTGTTGGAGATGCTCAACCTAGCGTGCTAAGCGTCGTTGTAGGTTATGAATTGGCTTGCGATTGGCGTTGCAGATTACCTCGCCCACAGCTGACTTCCGGTTGCCAATTGCTCAAATGAGATGGAAAAGCTTCCGAAAATGCCCGGTAGTAGAGGCTTAGTTTATCTCGATAAGGCGTTTTATCCGCCATACCTCGCGACCCTCTCTCCGTTGCTCCCAGGCTCCAGGTGAGTGAGCCGAGTTGTACTCACCGCCTGGTGGAATATTCCGGTGAGCGTCTTGAAGCTCCGGTGATGACGTGGAGACCCATCGGTTGACAACTGAACTAGTAGCAATACCACACGAACTAGTGGTGAGGACGAGGGATCGCCCCATACTACTCACACCACCATTATTCAGTAGTAGGGCGACAACATGGAGTTTGCCATTAAAGTGGTCGCAGAAAATACACAGGAAGAAACAAAACACCAACACGACAGTGCAGTATGCCATGGAATAGTTCTGGCTACGCAAAGGAGCTGAGCATTAGCGTCTGTGGCACCTGGGACCTTCTGGTACGATTGCCATATGCAGATGAGTGTTTTTGTTTCTTGTCCTGTTTGAACACCTAACCCGTGTTAGTTTCCTAAATAAACAAACTTTGCGCCATCCATGTTCTTGATTCACAACACGGTTTTAGAGATGAATATTCAGCGTTCACACTTATATGTCCTTTTAGAAGACCTACTTACTGTTAGCATTCTTGTTTGGATAGAATAATCAGCAGACAGATTATAGTATGAATTCATTTTGCACACTGTCGTCAATCGTGAACATGTGACTAACATGAAACCAAAACAACAAGAATCAGATGAAGCAGTGAAAAGTAAAATCAGACTGGATCGCCAATGGTAATCACGGCTAAAACCACGGCAAGCAAAGAATGACAGTCAGTTGTTTTTGTGCTTATAAGATCGGCTGCTGACGGCTGATCAACATTGCTTCATCATATCTGAGAATTTGTGGGTTGTCAGCGTTCATCAGGACCTTAAACGAAGATGCGATGTTGACACTGTGACCTGTGCCTTGCAACAGATGGAGCGGCGTTTTGTCCTCGCTGAGTGTCACTCACTAGCGGATGAGTCAGTCAAACTCTCGATCACTTTGGAATGTGCTGCTCGGCCCTGGTTTCAAGCATTCTTTCTGTTCTACCAGTGTACGTGTTTCTGTAACTGCGAGAAAAATGACAGACATAATGATTGGTAGAAAACAGGACTTTGCTTTTAATGACCCCTCGTCGAAAACTAGGTGTGCATTCTTTGGAGGACACTTTCGAATTGATATCATGTGTGTGCCTGTTTTCGGTGTTGTTTATTAAGCACCACCACTAAAGTCGATGTATGTTTCATATTAGAAGAGTAGTTCTGTGTGAGTGTATGCATGTATGTGTGATGGTCTTCGGCGCTTTTTGCCGGATGGTTCCATCAAAGTAAGATATTTCGTTGTTGGTTGGCTTGTAAAAAGTGTATCATGTGATGTCACTCTCAAAGTCTGATCATCAAGTGATAAGTGATTATATTTCGACGGGGCTTCAAAAGAGTGGAAAACCTTTCCTTATAGGGTTGACACCTATGCAATAGTTGATACTAGATTTGCCGGGTCTCTTTGTCGTATGTATAGACGGTGGGTTTCCAACGGCTTTCCAGGAACATCGGCTTCTTATCAGTGGTGAATACAAAATGAGAATGTACTTCCCTGCTGTTTGCAATAAAAACTCCAAAAATTTCTTACATATGAACACAATGCTTAACATTAATTCTAGGACAACTGTGTTTGCTATGAAACCATTGATTTTATTTACTTGTTAATATTTCATAGTACCCTTGGATTCACTTGTTCTAAATGCAGCATTCCAGAGGCTTATAGCGATATGCACCTTTTCAGAAAGTATGCTGGCAAGGGTTTCCAGCTCCTTCTCTGCCAAGCCGTAATTCTTTCCACCTTCGTAAATTTTTTATGATACTAACACTGATTTTGTGTACAATTAAGTTTTAACGAATGTTTTCGTTGCAAACCTTCATTCACCTTGAACTCGTTCATCTGAGATGTTCTCCTCATCCATAAATTTGTGTCACTGATGACTGTGCGAATTGGTTATGTGAATTTGGTTGTGCACCACATTCACCGTTTATTTTCCCAATTCAGGATCCGTTAGTGACTTTAACTCACGAGACAGTGACATCACGTGGTGGGCTAATCGCTTGGATCGGTAGATCTAGAAAACCCAATACGTGACTGTCATCACTTAAAGCGTGATAATGTTAGCGACCCAGCTTTACTTGTGTATGCTTTGAATAAGTCCATCCAGTTACCAAACCCTCAAGTAAGTGATAAGCGTGGATTACTGGTTCCTTTTCAGCAGTGACTTAAGTAGCTGTTTTTTGTCAAACTTTTACGACGTAACTATGGGAGCCAAAAATATTTGGTTGATGGGGTTCTGACTTGGATAACTGAGAGTGGGCACTATTTAAGAAAGCCAGTGAACTTAGGAACATTGAGATAAACATGCAGATTTTTGCTCCCGACTGATAACTGTTAGACAAAAGGCAAAATGAACGTTCTAGTTCTAAGAAACGTTGATACGTGTTGAAGTAGATTCACATAGTTGACTAGAACGTGTATGCTACATTGACGAATTAACTATTTTCGGAATTGCTAAAAGGTTTTAACGCACATGAATCCACATGTCCCATTACAACTGAATGTTAGAGTTGTTGAAGTATATGTTGTTCGTGTC
This sequence comes from Paragonimus skrjabini miyazakii, assembly GCA_014338405.1. Taxonomy (NCBI): domain Eukaryota; kingdom Metazoa; phylum Platyhelminthes; class Trematoda; order Plagiorchiida; family Troglotrematidae; genus Paragonimus; species Paragonimus skrjabini miyazakii. Next base: position 20,623 of record JTDE01003790.1, on the reverse strand, counting down.
AATTTTCTGACTAAACAATCATTGTGCAGTCCGCGTGCTTGGTCCTGAACAACAGTCCTTCAACAACTCCAAAAACAATCCAAAAGTTGACGGATGAGAATCAGAATGTTTCAAGGAACAACCGAAAATATCGTTTTCGATACAGACGTCAGAAAGATTGTACTTCACAGTATACTCACAGCATCATTTTGGTTCGTCTTTTCCAGCGTACGCTGTAGGTGGATGCACTAATTTAGCATCAAACGAGGATGGTTATTGCCAAACGGACGAACGCAGCTGCACACAATACTTCATGTTTACATCCAACGCACACAGATTATCGTGACTAATTCATTACGGTTTGTGATACAAAGATGTATTTTTGTGTGCACAACAGAGGACACCGTTTCCTGACTTATTGTCTGTGCGATCTGACGCAATCTCTGCCTATTCCTTATGCAACGAATGCACATTGTCGACAACTGTCAGTCGACTGTTGACGTTAGCTATCTGCAGTCTGTTGTTGCATTCATATTGAATTGCATCGTTATAGTACGTCCAGGTTTGTTTCAGGCCCACATCAGAATGTCCTCCTTGAACTACTGATGCAACTGGTTTGCGAATGACCAAACATCCACATGTAACTTTATAAGCAATGTGATTTGGCACGCGTGGGGACTGGTGTCTTAACGGATGAAATCGATATGCTGATGGTAGAGGAGGGTAGAAATGTTTAGATTCCGCAGGAAATGAAAGCAACTAATTGCATCAAGCGTATTATTGGTAGATCGCTAACATAGTCGACTTTGAGGAACGATTTAAAGATAGCGGGGACTTATTGATACTTTTCGACCGCAGTGTCAAAGTTTAGCATGACGAATAACTATAAACAGGTCGTTGGATGAAAGTATATCAGTCATCCGTAACGGTGGAAACCCACCTGCAATAAGTCGTCAACACATTTTTCGTGTAAATTTATACGATTACCATGAATACGCCTTCAGGTGTTTGTTAGGATGCAGCCAGGTGATCACATCTGACTTCAACTTTTCGTTAAAAACTATCATCACAACTGTATGACGTTCCACTTATGTAAATCGAAGTCTACAGCCATCCGTTAGTGGTCGCAACATTACAGATTTACATTAATAGACCAATTACTGTCCAGCCTAGTGTTCGTTTGGGATCTGTGAACATTTTTCACTTTCGGATATGCAGTTTCCGTCAGAACTAATATGAACTAACACGGCTCATCCTCAGGTCTTGTCAAGGATAAAGGTCTAACCAGTCCAACTTAGTCATTTGTATGCTGACATTCATATTCGGGCTGATGATACCGTATGTACATTCCACTCTTTCTCCTCTGATGATTCCGATTCATCACAAACACTATACAGATTCACATGTGGTCTGCTTTACTCGGATTGTGTATAGCACAAAGTGAAGGACTATAAGCAGATTATTCACAGCAAAGTGTGTTATTAGATTGAACTAGTTTTGTGTACGCATTCCCAAAGTCATAGTTTGCAGGTATTGATAACGACAGAGGATTAAAACCAGAAAAAGTTAAACTTCCACGGATCACTTGATAAGTAAACACCTTCGGGGTTCAGTTGATAGTAGAGATGGAGGCTACTTTTTATCTTATCAAGTCAGTGTTTACATATAAATTGAATCCAACTGAGTAATTTTTGAGCCAGAGTTGTGAAATGTCGCATCTTGGCTGCTGCGGAGGCGATCGGAATCCGGCTGCGAAACCCTAATCTGTGTGCGCAGAAGTCTTTTGTTCAAGCGCTAAAGTTACCATAGCCTGCCGTCGTTGGAACACTAGACACGGCACCACAGTAACCATATCCGTAATCCCAAAATGACATTAGATTCACCCTGTATTAAATTCCACAAAATCCTAACTTGACGACTAATTTCATATTTATTGTGTTGTATGTGGCTTGAAAATAACACACCAAAAACGAGCTTGTTCGTCACGTTTTGAATTTTGATGAAATCTCCGGGTATATTTGAACAGTTACTTTTCGAGCCTTAATAGTTCGATATGTGCACAAACAGATTAATTGTGATATAGTAGCGATAGTGTACACAAGCTACTAATGTATTTCAGTACAGATTTGTTAAGGTACGCTTTATTCTATGGAGTTTAACACTCAACTGATAAGTGTGGCAGGTTATTCGGAACGACTTGAAGTTAATAGTCAGACTATAGTGAAAATTTACTGTTGCCTTCCATCACAATCTGCCAATCAGTGATCCCTGCCTTCTGATGTATATCAGCATACAAACAAGATATTTCAGTGTCGTCTAGAATTCGTTTGACTGCAGATTGTCTGAAGTGTTCATATTCGGTCTACAAGGTTTTAACTTCTGCTCATGATCAAGGTGTAACAATACATATCTTGTTCGTTTTAATGGAATCTACTTTGTTATGCAATGTACTATTGCGCCAGATTCCACTTAAAATGCGTTGAACTAAGGGAACTGGTATCGATCATCTGTTCACTGTTTTGTGTGATAGGTGCAACGGATTACGCTATTATTCACATAAACGTGTGTGTATATGTAACCTTAATTTGGACATTTGGCGACGCTAGATGAACGACTTGCTATGGGGCGGCCGTAGCATCTGAATTATATTACGGCAATTCAATATAGCAACGCCCTAGTTTCGTTTGTTATCTACTCAATATATTTTGGTTACGTCGTTTCCCGTGGTTGATACCTATAATTTAAGTCTTTAAGTACTTAGCTATTACTTCGTACAAACACTGATTACTGGGGACGATTTAAAATATATTCCAGTCCAGGAAATCTTGGCAGTGATTTATAAGTTACTTTCTATCATTGTTATGCATCGATAACTCTTTTATACGAGATTGTCAAAGTTTTCACTTGGACTCTGTTCAAGCCTTCAATTTTAAAGCTGTTTGGCGAGTTGAGTTCAGCATGCTTCAGTGTGAGTAGAAGTGAAGCATTAATGACTTCATTTTTCAGCTCCAACCGTAACCCTTTCGCAGCAACCACCAATTTGCAGCCCTAACTGCAGAATGAACCGGCTGCGTTAACAGTTTGAATGATATACGACGCACGTTTTTTTTTAAATTATCATTTAGTTCAATATGCTGGAGAAGGTTGGACAGGGCAATTTACGGTGACAAACATTTCGGACTTGTTACACTCTTCAGGAACTGTTGGGAACGTGGGTTCTACAAATATTTTTCGTAAGACAAGCCGATACGCGACATGTGTTTCAACAATTCTGCGAACACAATCTCCCATTGGCATCGATGCGGTTGCAGTACATATCATGGGAAACATCGCTCCTTGCCACTGATCACTAATGTTGCTTTCCGTATTTTCCCCCGACAACTTTGATACTTCAGTAAACACATCCATCTAACTACACACGTGTATTATGGTATGACCGTTCATTCTCACACCAACAATATGTCTAGTGAATATCCAATTGTTCAGAATGCTCAGAACAATACGTTACTGTTTGGTTGTCTTTTTCTATTGTTCACTTATTTATTTGTCGAATGTCGATCGTTCATCCAACTATCATTTCTCATCCGGCCTGACAAAAGCTTGATTGCCTCTTTTTGATTAGTAAAAGTGTTAATTCTTCACTAATCAGTCATGCAAGTTTTGATAGAGCTGCTGTAACGATCGAAGCGATCGAGGATTTGTCCCGGCGTTCTGTTTGATACATGTACCAGAGTTGTTTCAGTTGTCATCAGCTTTCTGGACAGTGATTGAATCTTTTTAGATTGTCCTGGTGATCTAGTAATAACACTACCTGTTTCACCAATTAAGACCTTGGACTACTGACCAGGAGGCTGACTTATTCAGCCGTCCGCAACGTCGTTGAAACGTGCATCATGTGCCCTGCCTCGTTGGTATCGTAGGTGACGATCTCGTCTCTAGTGTATTTGGTAATCTGTTCATCATCTTAAGCATCAGTCGCCAGAACGTCAAAGAGAAACTCAACAATCCACACGACATACGTTTGAACCGATACTCTTCTTCCTTCATAGAAAAACGTTTTTTTAGCTATCCCACTATTTGATTGCCATTTGCCACTATCTTGATCACAAGCCCAATAATGAATATCCTGGAGTTCTGCAACTTAATGAAAATTTCTGACATCGCTGAGCGACCTTGACTTAATTAATTGTAATCTGATTGAGCTTTTGAATTCAACGGAAACTTAGCCTGTGCCGTTTACAACCTCGTCGCCTTTATGGACCATCTAAGGTACACAAGCCGGGTACACCGCTGAGGCCAGCTGATGGCGTGACAACTTCTCTCTATCACGAAGTCGCACAATGGATTTCACAACTCTCGGAACCCCTAAGAAAGATGTGTGTGCACAGCCTGAAGGATACATCTGAAGGTAATGAAGTATGTAATAAAACAATGCCCTCTTTTGACATCGAGTCCATTTCCACAAACGTTCTTGCGTTCGTATACGGGTGCTATCAACAGTAAAACTCACAGGCGGTAACAACAGTAGACAGAGCACATGACTCAGAAGTACAAACTTTAGTGTCACATTTACGAGTGGTAGCGTCATTCTTATGTGCGTAGACGAATGAGTCGTTGGTCGATGAAAGTGCGACCAATCAGAACGCAGCTTGAATCCTAAGACGAGCGTTGGACACACAGGCGACCTTGACGCGTACACAGCAGTCCCACTGTTCGAAACTGTTGACTACGTTTGCGACATCTATTCTCATCAAACTGGCATTGACATTCCCTTAATTAAACGTAGACAATTTATGCTCCGTTGTACCTTTGATTTACAGTTACTTTTTGCAGATGCTACATCAGGCAAAGAAACCGCATAGCGATGGGATCACCACTTGGTTCTGTCCTTACATACATTTTTATATCCGAACTTGAAAGTGATGATTTAAAAGATATGATTTGTAATTTAATGTTTTACCAGTGGAATTTAGACGATATATTTATTTGTGACCCAACATCCGATCCATCCGTCATCTCACAAAAAAGCAATGCTTGTCACCCGGCTATAAAATTTACTTTGGGAGTAGAAATCAACATGGAAATATCATTTTTGAGTGTTTCACTACAACGACAGGATAATAGGAGAGTAGAACGAAACGCGTACCGTAAAACCGCGTGAAGTAGCCAATATACAGATTTCATAAACTTTTCCCTTTAAATACAACAAAATCTAGTCAGTTGCATAGCACACAGAGCACGAATGATTTGTAACCCAAGAAATTTCCAAGAAGAACTGAAAATGATCCACAAAATGCTGAGGGAAAAAGGCTACCCAGAATCTTTCATCATTTGACACATGAAAGAGTGTATGATCTTACTTAAGACCATTACTGCTCCAATAAAAATCGGTTTTACTCACAGTCCGCTATAGAGGAGATAAAAGGTCTGAACCACTAAAGCAACGCTTATCGAAACGTACAGATAAAGTTTATCCAGTAGCTTCTTTGTGTTTAACTCAGAAAACTCAGCCGGCCATCGTTCAGCGAATCAAGGATAGACTACCTCGTAATTGTAAATCATTTGTTTTATATTAGTTTAATTACACTTCTAATGTCAGGTATATCCAACACACAACGAGGAAATTATCCAGCTGCATCGCTGGACATTGCTTACAATCCTCCAGTAATGATATTGCCCTGTCCGTCAATATTACGGTTTTGGATCACCTGATATAGAGGGGACTCACGGTCGAAATTAAAGGGGCGTTCTTGGTTATCTTTAAAATACCACGGATGCATAGCGAAAGCCTCAGAAAAACACTCTTATCTAAACAAAAAGCGATCAGTATCCGCTGTCTTAGGACAGATTTGTGTAAACAAAGGAAACTAGTAGAAACTTTTCACTTACTGTTGTTATAGCTGGGGCAATTTACATGCTCTGTCTACAATACTTAGCCTTTATTTTAAAGGCTTTTTACTTCATTAATCACATTTCGAAATTTAACGCTGGCCAACTTTTCAGTCGATTTACCCTACGATCACTCCGGTTTGTTGTACGACTGCATTTTCGCTTTTCCTGCTTGCTTGGCCGTTTGGTCTAGGCACTGCACTAGGGAAGATGAGCGATCATGCTATACTACTTACACTACTGCTCAGTAGTCAGGTAACGTCATGCACTAGGGTATTGAACCAACCGGGGAGAAATACAAGAACTATTGGATTGCACACTGGCATGAAATAATGTCTTCTGTACACGAACTTGGCGTTGACAGCCGTGGTGTACCTGGATCAGTATTATTTGCAAACGAGTGTTTTGGTTGTGACGGTGTTGAAACACACGCTTTATTGGTTTTCTGAATAAACACTGCTGATGCCATCCGCATTCATGACTCAAAACACTACATTATCACTGTCTGTCGGTTCATCAATTATAAATTCTGTTACGTTCACCACCACCACAATCGACCAATTACAATTATGTGCGTATTCTCATATATAAACGGAAAAAGCCAAGTATTGAAGAATTATTTCGCAATTTGTATATAGTTAAACGGCGACAGAAAATCGAGGTTTACTGCTCTGCCTTTCCACTAACGTAACGAGGGAACTGAATGGGTCATCCATCGCCTCGGTGCTTTCTCCCTTCAACATATGTTCCATTTACCATTCAACTGCATGTGCATTAGAAGTATTCTGTAGCGGGCGCTCGAACGAGAACCGCATGTTCTGCACAGTACAAGTTTCCGTTCGTAATGGAAGTTCCTCAGATTTTTCGTATCAATTCATTCAGTAGCCGGCTGTCACACGCTGGATTCGACTTGATTGAGTTCGCTTTACCTCACCCAAGATGTGATTTGTGCTTCCTCATTAGTGTAATCACACCATATTCCTTTATAATCATATGATTTTTCGAAGCATTTGCGGCCTCGGCACGGTCAAGGAAACCTCTTCCCACTATAATCTGACTTACTTCGTGAAAAATGACGAACGGTCGTTCAAATACGTCACGACCGATTTAAAAAATGCACCTTGCGAGGCCGTTACTCTTGAACGTAAATCCACACTGTGTTCGAACTATCATTGCACATGGTTGAACGACTTTCCCTGACATTGCAGCTGTCAATAAATCCGCCACCGTTTTGCAGTTAAATTTTTCTCTCAGCCCCCACTGATTTCTACCTTAACTTGAACTGCTATCTTGTCAGTTGCATCCATTATCGTAGTTTCCGTTCCTCCCCATCAACTTAACCGATGAAACGTTTAGTTAAACACTAAATTTTGCTTACCAGTAAGCATGCTGTCTGGAAGCGTTCAATTCTTCTGTTGCACACGTTACCATCATTTTCTCTTGCATTCCATACCTTCGGAACCGCCACTTACCGAGTCAACTTTTCTGTCGCAAGTTTAAATTCTCCAAGTTCACTTGGTATGTTTGTTTTGATCTCGTTTGTGATCGGGGAGTTTTCAAACAGCGAATGATTGGCCACAATAGTTAACTTTTCTAGAGTATTTGGATAGGCGGCGAGAGCAAACTTGGGCTAACCTCGAACTGTTGATTGCATTCCGTTCATGAAATTATCAACCAGTACGCATTGTTTTATGTCCCTACGCAACTCAGGTATGGCCCTTGATAAGGTTACTCACATTTATACGACGCACATTAGAGCGCTGACTCCGGATTCAGGCCGGGCTTCTTTGAAGCATCATATCTGATAGTCGGCGGGACCTGCTCGTGCCACCTACAGCCCCGATCTTACCTTGTCATGGAGGGGCGCTTGCAAAGCAGTCAATTTCGCCTGGTCGGACTTAACTCCGATCACCTCAGCCACATCCTCGAAGTCCTACATGAAGACCCGGACGTCCTTGTCATCGAACAGCTGTAGATGCGGATTCTTCATCCTCAATCCTGATCATGAGACTAAGTGCTGTAAAATAAAACCATCGGTGGTACTAGGATTGTTTATTCGAAAAAAACAACACATCTAATGTGCGCTTTGACAAAACAACGGACTCATTTGGTCATAACGATAACCCCAAGGCGCCACGGTTGTCAATGAAAGGTTCGTTTATGAAGAACATTTTCTGTCCGAACGATTTCCGGTATTTCATCTTTTATTTTTCCATGGTTATTTTATACTCACTGTGCGCCTGGGCCTGACTACTCGCAAGTAGTCTACTTTGATCGTTCATCCTGACCACACTACACTGAATAGTGAAGGTTCAACTGATCAAAACTTACTCACAAGCTGCTGCAAGCCTAATTGTGATCGATCGGTGTGAAGTAATCCGAAATGTCGATCAGCCATTGTGTTTATCAGTGTTGTTACTCTGTAAAAAGTGTTGTTTTCCAACAAACTGGGACCGCCTAGTGCCGCCTAGATTTCTGTTCTGATTTTCCTCGACTGGATAGCTCAGCACGCAACACCACTGACTGAGTGGTAACGAACAGCGTAGACCTAATCAAGCGGTCCATGACAGGAGTCATTCAACGCTCGTTGCGCTTATTTAGTGACCACATGAATTACAGGGATTTTTACACACGGATACTTATTTTACACGTTACACATTTTAGCGTTAACAGTGATACACTCATCTCAAAATGCTGAAAGGCATAGTAAGTCCAGGTTTACTTTCAATTTATTTGTTAATTTTTTCGTGTTTGTAAAATCAGATGGTTTGTAATTTTTATGTTAGTGGCTTCTGTAGTTCACTGATAAAACTGAGGATTTCTACATGATAGTCTAGTGACCAGCGGTCGTGTGGTTCCTCTAAAGATCCCGGCTGTAATCGTGCTTTACTTGCTTGTCTGTTCTGTACGCACATTTCTGCATACACCTGTCAGAAGAGGTCTGATACGAACTCGGTGTTACTTTATTCAGTCATAAAATCAGTAGCACGCATCGAATACTTGCCATTTTCCTAACGACTCACCTGTTATTCTGCTGTTCAAAGTAGTGTCACTTGCACCTGTTGGAGTGTTTTTTAAGGTACTCAAATTTTCTATGTACTTTTCACTTGGCATGCTTTTGAGTACCGCCCAGTGGACTGAAGCCCATGCCCCGTTATTACCCTTTCTCCTCTTGACTGCTGCCATTGGTCTCAGATTGCGTTAGGGCTAACTACTTATATTTCCAAACATTGCTGGAAATATACGGTTTGTTTCTAAACCCTGCTGCGTTCTTTTGGTTTGATGCTTGTTATCCTGTAAGGAAAACATTCTAAATTGTTAGTGGACAGGGATCAAACACATGCCCACTTGTCAACCACAACAGGACTAAATGTTGGATGTAGGTAAGGCATCTGGAAATACAAAATCGTGGCTGTTGACTTTGTGTATTTTGAGTGTAGCTAGTCGAGTGTAACCTGACCGTCAACATCTGTTCTTCCTGAGGGACACTCAAGATTAGCACATACTAATATTAAACTACATGTGTTCTGACAGTCTGGGTATTAAACAGTTTAAGGTTAAATCACACAACTCGTAATATAATTTATTCGCCGTTCAATAATTTTACTCAGAAACCATGTGCAGTGTTCAAGATAGTTCAGGATTAATAATCATTTTCTATATTGTGTTTCGACACTAGACCTAAAATGATACCTAATGACTTGAAATATATACAGTCCGTTTTGGTCAGCGCTGAATTTCTAGATGAACGTAAGTTCCATTACGTCGATTTTGGAAATCTCTTGATTTGGCTTATTGTGTATACGAGCTGAGATTGGTTGATATTGTTGGGAAGTTTGATTGATGGAATGGAGGGTTAGATGTAGGAATTACCATTGAAAGTACAAAATCCCTGACCAAGACAGTAGTATAAGCTCAGTTTGCGTACGGTTTATTGAGTATCAAGTTTTCATCAGATACTGATCACTAATTACTTCCATTTTATACTCAAGTCACACTGAAGCTATATTCGAAATACACACATGTTGGCTGGGGGTCAACGAACTACGTAGACTTAACTAAGATTGCTCCTAGCATTGCGAGCCAAGAACACGCATGGCATAAGGAATATTTATTCAGGATAGCAACATGTGAGTTATGCGTTTCAGCAAGACAACAAACAAAAACACTCAGTTGTATACGGTACTGGGCCCAGAAGGTCACGGTTGCCACATACGTCAATGCCCAGTTCCTTTATGTTCCCTTACGTTCCAAGAACCATTTCATGCGATGCTGCACTCCGATGTTTTTTCTTGTATTTTTCCTGCGATTACTTCAATGTCAAAATCTATGCTCTGACGCCCACTACTGAATAGCAGTGGTGTGAGTAGTATAGCACGATCGCTCATCCTCAATACACTAGTACCGTCCATTAGGCGTAGGATGCGCTTCGTCAGCAACATTGAATATTACTGAGGATTTTACAAACGTACCACATGTTTACCGGTTGCACTGTATGCAATTGAACTAAAAAGATATTCACACCTTTTTAACGTTAAATATATACACATTCATTATAATCATTGCATGATTCCTACTTAAACATTAACTTCTTGGTATTGACAGTGAATGGTTATGGAGTTAAATTGCCATACTGGCCACTGATGTGGCTCACAGATACTGCTGGAGAATTGTGAATGGTACAACGTTTGGGTTTGGTGGTTGGAAACTCATATGGACTTGTAGAATGGAAAATCGAAATTGCAGTTTCATGTAGCTTGTCAAGGGTAATTTGACCGCTCTAGTCTAATCAACTGTTACCTTCACGTTACGATCAAACTACATTCCTGTCGACCGAGGACCAAATTGCATAATACCGTCCGTTCAGTTTGCGCAGTGGTTCACCACAGCGTTGTATATATCAAGATAATTTTTATTACACATAAATAATTTACAAGTTGGATTGTTTGTAACCAAACCTATGAGACATAAACACATCACCAATGTGGAATAGGTGATTTACCTTATAATCACCGCTCACTACTTACATAGGCCTTAGCTTCCTCTTGTTGATTATGAAGGCTTACAAATGTGAATTTCTATTAAGACGACATCTGACCTTCACGGATTTAGTTGGGGAATTTTTTGCAATAGCACCGACGGTTGGATGCTGGAAGCGCAGTGGGCTGCACATGATAACTAATTGCTACTTTGACTCAAACTGCGTATGGGAGAACCTTGTCAATTATCACCCCACTTTTACAATCTAATCAATTTTCACCGCCACATGAATTACACTTAAACTACACTCGTGTTAACTAGGTGGTAACAAACTGCATATGCCAAAGTCTCATGAAGTTTCATTCGGACTTCCTGAAAGGATTACCTTCTACAAGGTAAGTCCGGGAAGAGCATACTGCCAAATTTCAATGACATCACCAAAACTGCGATTGCAACAACCTTTGAAATAACCAAGTTTGTCCGAATGTTATTCGGTTAAAGAAATATCGCACAAACTTCCATCGATTCCTGGACCAGGTCCTACGTGGACTAGAGTTTGCCTTTGTGTACGATGGCAGTGCACTTGTCATCAGCCGTAAAACGCTAGAACACGTGTCTCACCTGCAATCGGTCGTCGACCGTTTCGATCACTGTGGCGTAACCATCGGCACTTTCAAGCATGTATTCAAGGCTTTCTCCATCGACCCTTTCAAACATCCCATCGACAAAACTGCATCAAACCTCTTAAAAAATGAAACCGACGCGATTTCAGGCTATTCACTGTCTAATCTGTTAAATTCCTCGAAAGTTTTCTGAGAAGTGTCAATTAATTTTGCCGCCTCACTCCTTAATGCTCTAACATAATGATACTTTCGGCGGATAGGTTGCAACATACCCCAGAAGACTGTCTATATCCATGTGCACCCACTGTCTGTGGATCCATCAAGTAGATACTGGATAACGGTGTATCTCTCGGTCATATAAACACTGACGATCAAGCCGAATTGAGCTTAAAGACAGGCGCGTTCCAGTCTGCTGCCGGCGCCGTTTTGTAGCAAGCCGCTGGCAGTTTAATCCAGCCATTGACGTTTTCCTCTCGGGAGCTCCATTTCGCCTGAATAAGGTACAATACATTTGACAGAGAAATACTGGCTACCTATTTCGTCGGTTTTTCCTGGGATTTAGGGAACATTCTTATACTAATTCATTCACGACTTCCAGTGCTTCAAAAATGTCGGGTGCGGAACAAATTCGACAGAAACGATAACAAACACAAACGTTTTATTGACAAAATTAACCAATATAAAACTCATGAAACCGTTACCTTATCCCAACCAGAAAATAAATCTGGCAAGAACGTGGAGAAACTCATCGTTATCGTCAGCGGCTTCATGATCCGCACCAACACAATGTAGCTCGATCCAATGGTCGATAGCTGAAAAGCAAGTGGAGGCCCAACATAAATTGGGAAACAAAATAACGCTTACATCATCTGCTGATCGAAGAATCATTCATCCCGTAGTAGCTGAAGTGAATATTTGGATGGATTGAGAGAGATAAGTCATTAATTCTACTGCGGACGTAGGTCACCCGAAACTGGCACCGGTGAGATCGCCAAAGTGCTTCAGTGTTGGGAATTAATATGTTCGTGTGATGCGTCGTCGACTGTTTCACAAGCGTTGGGTGTGTGTCTATCGATCAATCGATAACTATTCAGTGATCATCTTACGGACCGTCGGAACTAATCGTACACGCGTCTCTTGTTCGCACAGTGCGTACTGTCTTAGGTTGGATTGACTGCTCTGCATTTTCTTATGGCGTTGTGGTCTGTTACCATTCTCGAAAGAGGTCGGCTTGAAAGTCCATCTGAATGCAAAGGTTATGATCAAATGTGAGTGATTTTTAACTTAAAATTAAACAAATCTCCGACTACTCTTCAGTAATCTGTTATCATTCCGTTAAACAGTTAACAACGGGTTGTCGACAGGCGTAAATGATTTGGGTTATGGCGACGTTCCTCAGTAAATTTTCCTATTTTGGAACTTACCTACAGAAAAGCCTTCTGCCGAGCAATGTTTACAGTGGAAAACTACTTTTACTAAGTGTGTTTACCTGCCTACTGCTCTTGACAATACCCAGAATGTGGATGACATTTTGAAAATTAAATTACTGTCAGGCAGGACAAGGCACAATACTAATCCAAGAACTTATTGCCGGTGTTTATGACGAAGAAGCACGTGACTGACTGCTAACAGAGCGTAAACAACTCTGAATGTGGGAGAAAGCTTGTAATTTCGTGCGCCAACGTGCAGAATTTTTCTCTGTGGAACTTACATTTCACATTGATGTTAACCGAGTCACAGACGTCAAACATCGTAAGGAGCTTTCATGCTACTGTTGTGGTGAATACCACTTAAAACCGACTGACTTTCCACAATTGAATTCGATTTGTCGCTTCTGCCAGAAGAAAGTTCCTATTTAGAAAGGGTCTTTTCGAACGCAATGCTTACAAATTGTTGAATAATCTAATCAACTGGAGCGTGAATATTTAATGGATTAACAACACAACGATCTATCACACCCCTAGAACAACGTCAGGCACACTGTTTATTGTCTCCCTAAATGTAACTAGGCAACAACTTGAATTCGGACCTCATACTGCTTCGGCCGTTACACTTCTGTGATTGGACGTCCTAACACATCTTCCGCAGATGGACTTGACAAAAATTCACCTGCTATCCTATACTGTCTTAACAGGGACTGGTGAGAGCTGTCATATCAGACTCGTCTTCGTTGGTGAATCTTCGAACTGCTGCACCTCCTTCCGGGTGCTTTGGGCATTCTGGTTTGATGGACTCCATCTGAAGAACGTGTAAACTGAACCAATTCTGGTTACCGGCTCCCAATGGACGGCGAACTCCATGCATCACCCTGCTGCCATTTGATTAAGGTTCACTCTGAACCAAAAGCTCCGGATGGGATCCCTCAAGTCAAACTCCTCCTTCGGTCTGGAAAATCGAAACGTATTCTGCCCCTACAATTATAAACTTATAAATGTACACTAACTATGAATTTTTTCTTGTCTCCTTGTCAGAACTCTTTGACTGAGTTTTTGACAGCCGGCTTTGCTCACATGTTAGACTTTACCGCACCAAACCAATTTGTCGTCTTTCCACTTCTTTTGTCAAACAACTCCTCGCTTGGTGACTAACAATCCCGTTCTCACACATACAACAGAGAATTATATAATTTGCCGCTCGCTTTGAGTGCGATAGTCAAAATGGTAGTGTGTCAAACACCATGGTTCCTTTGTCCCCTAATCTCCCTTCGAACACCATTTAAGTTTGCCGCTTTCAATGTTCGAACATTTATGCAAACAGGTCGGCAGGCAGCTCTTGCACATACTCTGGAGACCTTCACCGTCAATTTCTTTCGTCTAGCTGAGACACGGCTTCAAGATTCTAGCTCAGTGCTACATCTCCGATCTCCATCAGCGGATTCACCATGCAGGTATAAAGTGCATTTGTCTGGAGACTCTGCGACTCAAATCAGTGGCCGAGTCGGTGTTGGAATTACCCTAAACGCATACGCAGAGAAGGCGCTGATTGACTGAATATCCGTCAGCAGTCGACTTTGCGTTGTCGGAATGGAAGTTTTGGTTGGAACATCAAGAGACGCCCATCACAAACACTGTACGACATACGGTGGGTTAGGCTGGAAGTAGCAGCCCGATGATCAACGCATGACTTGGGTTTGATGTGTGAAGACACTCACTCTGAAGCTTGCCTTAGTAGGGCGCTCCCGGCTGCCTGGCTGGGAGTCCGAAAGATAGTGAACACCTTTGGTTGAGGATGCTGTCTGATATAGCGGAGGAAAGAAGTCACTGGCGCTAGTGTTGCGAGTCTGCGTGCATCGTTTTGATTTTTTCCTCTTTGTCGCTCCA
>JTDE01003789.1:43631-66207 GCA_014338405.1 Paragonimus skrjabini miyazakii | reverse complement strand
TCATTACACAGAATAGCCATCTAAAATGTACTCGGTAAAAAAATGCAACAGTAACAATAAAAGCTAGATACGGCGGACATCCACGTAGTCTGCAAATCGCACCGGACTATGCACTTCTCGACCACGTCTGTTCTGGAGACTTGGCTCCGTCGAGCAGGCGGAATCGCAAACCAAACCAGATCTGTACGAACGTTAGGCAATGCACTAGTTGTTGAGGATGTCATTGGTCGTGAATCGATGGCCACATCAGGTACCTTTGAAAACGGTGGCTTCAGTCTATCGATAGAAATAATCTTGCTTTTATCGTTGCGTTCCAACACGAAAGTCTTATCATAGCGCGTGAGTACGCGGAATGGACCTGTATAAGGCGGGTGTAAAGGTCGTCGAGGAGTTACCGCACACACTAAAACGTGAGAACAAGGTGACAGACGAGGATCTATGTACGTTGGCGTCATCTGTTCTCTTAGTGTGGTCGGTCGGAGTCATCTCATGTGCTGGACCAATTGCTCGCCGTAATCTGCGAAGTTGATTGGTCCCGTTGCGCGTGGGGCAGCCATCTCTCCGGGTAAACGTAAAGAGCACCCATAAACTAACTTGGCGAGGGTGGTATGCGGGTCGGCCTTCGAAGTGTTTCCGATACCTAACAAGACTAATGGCAAAACGTCGTGCCACGAACGGTTGTTGCTAACGGATGACGAACTTTTCAATTGCCGATGAAAACGTTTAGCTAACCCGTTGGCTGCCGGGTGATAAGCTGTCGTGCGAATTCGACTACAGCGTAGGGTGTTGGGAAGTGACGTGAAGGCTAAGTCAACATGGGACCCGCGATCGGTGGTCACTACGGTGGGGCAACCAAGCTGGGCAACTCAACGTTCCAGAAATGCTCGTGTGACGGTTTCCGATGAGCAATTCGTAATGGGTATAGCTTCTGGCCAACGTGTAAATCTGTCCACACATGTCAAGATATACGCACACCCATTCGAGGGTGGCAAAGGTCCGACTAGGTCAACATGTACTTGGTAGAAACGCTCATCGGGGGCTGTGAAACTTCCTACTGAAGTACGCGTGTGACTGTGAATTTTGAACCGTTGGCATTGTATACACTCTTTGGCTCATGTGCGGACGTCGCGGTTGACATTACGCCGGACAAAGCGTTCGGTGACCATTTTGACTGTTGTACGTATGCCTGGGTGAGACATGTGCAACGTGTCAAAAATTCGACGGCGGAAAGCCAGTGGAATAACCGGGCGAGGGATGCTTTGTGAAGTGTCACAAATAATCGTCCCTTCGGATGAATCCACAGGGACGCCCTCTAGCTTAAGGGAACTGGACCGACGAAGTTGTTCCATCTCCGGATCGTTGTCCTGTGCAGCTGCGATTGCTGCCAGATCGACCGAGCTGTCTACCGTGCTCGTTATAGCATTGATGCGCGAGAGAGCATTGGCGATTGGGTTCGCAATGCATGAAATGTGACGGATATCGGTCGTGAATTGAGCGATATAATCCAGGTGTCGGATCTCTCTAGGGGAGTGCTTGTCGGTCGTCGAGCGTAGGGTGTACGTTAGCGGCTTATGGTCTGTGAAGACGATGGAATCTCCGTCTTCAAGGACATGTCGAAAAATGGCAGGTGCCGAGATATACCGCCAACAGCTCCTTTCCGAAAGCACTATACCGCGACTCACTTGGTTGTAAACGTTTTGAGAAAATGGTTAATGGGCACCAGTCGTCGCCGAGTTGCTGTTGCAGGACTGCTCCTACAGCCATGTCTGATGCATCCACAGTTGGCGCTAAAGGGGTGGACGGGTGATAATGTGACAACGATGCTATACTGGCGATAGCTGTTTTTAAATTAACGAAGGCCTTTTTTGCGGTCGTTGTAAACAAAAATGAGCGAACCTTGCCTCTGAACAGGTCGGTGAACGGTTGCATTAAGTGTGCACAATTCGAAATGAAACGACAATAAAAATTTACAAGACCATAAAAACGGCGAAGTTGCTTAAATGAGGTGGGCTCCGGGTAGTCCACTATTGCTTGCACTTTGTCAGGGAAAGGTTCGATTCCGCTCGTGGATATACTGTAACCTAGGGAGGTTACGCTTGGCATCCCAAACGAGCATTTAGCTAGGTGATGCGACAAAAGGGCGAATAATGAACTTAAGTGCGCGCAATGTTCCTCCTGTGAGGGGCTAGCGACCAAGATGTCATCCAAGTACGGATAAACACCGTCCAGTCCACAACACATGTCGTGAATAAAACGTTGGAAAGTCTGAGCAGCGTTGCGCAGACTAAACGGCATACGTAAAAAATCGAGAAGTCCGAACGGTGTTATGACCGCTGTCTTCGCGATGTCTTCGGGGGCTACCGGAATCTGGCTATACGCACGCACTAGGTCTATTTGTGTAAATATCTGCGTTCCTGATAGGTTCGCTGTCAAGTCCTGAATATGCAGAATTGGGTACCTATCAGGAGTGGTCGTGTTGTTCACTGCTCGATAGTCGCCATATGGGCACCAGTCGTTATCAGTCTTTTTGGGCACCATGTGCAACGGCGAAGCCCAGGGGCTATTAGACGGACGGATAATACCAAGTTGAAGCATATGCTCAAATTCGGCTCGGGCAATTTTGAGCTTATCAGGAGCTAAGCGGCGTGAACGACTTCGACTCATGTGACAATGTAATGCGTGACGCCGGTTGTCACAGTCGGTAGTTCGTTAGCGGAGCGGACCAGTTGAGGGAATTCTGATAAAAGTTTCCCATAAGGCTCCCCAACTACGGGATTGGCTAGCATTGGACTGATCACAGCCGTATGCGACGACTTACCCCGAACATTGAGTTTTGTCGAAGTATCAATCAGGCGCGATCGACCAGCAATGCCGGAGGAAATCGATCCCAATAATAGGGAAAGGTATACCAGCTACTACGAAAACCCAGCGAAAATCGCGTCGAAGACCGAAGTTTAGACTCAACAGTTGACGGCCGAAGGTTCTAATGGACACACCATTTGCCGCTCGGAGTGTGGTGTCAGATTCTGATCGTGCATCCGTTACCGAATTCAGGATGACACTAACCTCCGCTCCCGTATCGATTAGGAAGTGCATTTCAGAGGTCAAATCGTTTAGGAAGAAAAGGTGACTGTTGTTTGACTTGCCTGTGGCTGTCATCGTTAAAACACGCCGGCCGGTTAGTTTAAACGTTTGCTACCACGACGGCTACATGGTGATCGGCATCGTTTAGTTTTATTACCGTACGTCTCATGGTACCAACACAGATCGCTAGTTTTTATTTTGGGCGATAATCGAGCACGTGTCAGAAAACTTTTTGATGGTGACCTAATACGCCGAATGCTGGCACGAAGATCCGCCAGCTCACATGTCAGCTGAGCTATCTCGGCGTTTGGTTCCACAGAATTGCGTTCACGACATTCAAGTACCTTGTGCATCACTGCTATTTAGGCGTCCTTTGTGGTTAACGAACTATTCGCGGGACTGTTGGAGGTAACCACCTGCCCCACTAATGGTGACGGCGTCTTGCCTCGAAAACGTCCATGTATTGTGTCGGCAGAAGCCGCCAGATCACTTAACGGACGTGAGGGTAACACGGACAATAGCCTTCGTGTATACTCAGCAGTTGCTGCATCCACAACTCTTGTAAGGGAGACTGTGGCAGCTGCGACTTACCTACCGCCTGTCGCACTTCTCGAAAGAGGACCGATGACTTCTTGTCTTCCAACTATAACCCTTGGAACAGTTGTTCCAGACGCATTTTGTCGGACGGCTGTGTTTCTTTAAGAATTGTTCGTTTAGCCGACTCATAGCGATCAGTAGCTGAGCCTAGCAGGATATCGCTAACTAGGTTCAACATATTTCGGGGGAGGCGTGGTATAAGCTGCGAGAACTTGTCCGCATCGCTTATTATACGTCAGCTAAACTCTATTTTTAACACGGCGAACCACAGTTCTGAATTAAGATCCCCGAAAGCGGGAACAGCTAAAGTGATCAGTGATACGGAAGACTATTCATGGGGATTGAGTGAATGCGAACGAGATATAAATTTAGATAAATAAATACTTCTACACTATATACACTCGAGATGTAATATGACGCGAAAAAATACTGAACCCGGATGTACACTATAAGACACGAATTACATGGGCTCACCAGTTTGTTGGATTGAGCGAACCGGGGATGACCGGTTGAGAATAATACGAGTAGACAAAGCGTATATTGCTGACCAGCGAGGTCAACGCGAGAATAAACGGATACCAAGACGAAACGATAACAGAGCGGAGCGACAGACGTGTACGCAGCGGGGTCGTACGTTCGAGTGCGTGGGGTGGTTGTTGGCATCTCTACCCGTTCAAACAAATGTTTAAGTACCTACAAAAGTTGGGAACAAAGAGTACAAATGGCACTCGTAACTCCAACATAGTTGACAATAACGAGTAGGGTCGCTACACACTGCATTCCTTTTTCGGCTACCCCCAATGGAGGATGAGGTCTCCACAGAATGTAGGCACTGTCATGTTGCACTCATTCTCAAAAACGGACACACCGGCAGTACTGCAAACTATCTTCCCATTGCCTTGCTCCTGATTATATCAAGAGGCACAGATAGCTTAGGTGACCATCATAGCCGACACTACATGCAACACAAATGCAACTAGATTCGGTCAGTCAATATCATTTGCCTAGATTTTGCAATAGCATTGATAGGATCTGTCATCGAGTTTTAGCTGTAGACGAGTTCTGTGGAATCACAGGAAGGTAGCCAAATTCGCTGAGAGGCAACCTCTCCGTTGGATCATACCATGTAAGAGCTCACGATGGATACCCTAGCATTCGCCCAACATCTTTTGGTTACCACAGCCCGATACTAGACCCCTTATTTTTTTATGTTTGTCAACAACTTTACTGTCCCTATACTTTGTGATATTCACAGGGAACTTCAACATCTGGTCCCTTGTATTCACTTTACCGGATAGATATTCACTTTAATCCGACCATGACAGACCGTGGTTGGTCGATGGAAGACCGTCTACCATTCATCTTGGGCAAATACATAACTCTTCATGAACGTATTACACAACCGGTGCCTCTCTTTTGTCTGTTTCGTAACACCGCGATCTAGGTGGAATGATACAAAATTTGGAGATTTCCAGCAGCATACCTACACTGATGTGCAGAGCCAACTGCATAGCGCGCCTGGTCGAAAAGAATCCGGGTTGCATGTATTTACTCTTCTTCCCTAGTCTTTTTTTGCAATCTAATGGGGTACCATTTGGTACTGAACATGTAAGCTTGTTCATCCTGTCTACATTAAGACGCCAAGCTTCCTAAACAACTTCAAAGATGGGCCGCCAACCGAATTGTAAGATTGCGGGGAATGTCATATTACCATAAAATTTACACTTGAACCTGTCCAGCCCAGAGTGCGGTCGACTTCGATACGAGGTGATAATGATTCGCAATATTCTGTTCAACGCGGCTCATCCCTGCACTTGTCTGCTGTGGCTCGGCGGCTACACTACTATAAAAGGAGGTATCTCATAGCTTAATGGGAAACACTATGTTATGAGAACAGTTCTTTTATCCGAACTCCCCCTTATGAGAACACCCTATCATAGGAGGTCGTTAAGACGGAATCCTCAGCCACATTCAAGCACCTGTTCGACAAGAACTCTACCGAGGTACAATCTTCAGTCGGTCACCATCCATATCGATTGCGTTGTACAATTTCATGTGTGAAGGTTATGTAGTCAGGAGACGGACGGAATACTCAACATTTCGCACGGATTCTTCATCAACCGACTTTTATAATGTGTACTTTCTCGTTATTCCCGCAAACGGGATAGTGAGTGTATGTTTTCTAGTACTAGTTCCGGTCTTTTTGCCAGTTCGTTAGAGCCCTGACTGTTGTGAACCACTTCGGTCGATTTCTTTTCTTCTCCCCATACGTTTAACCGCTTCATATTCAAGCACCTCATCTGCACGCACTCCTAACTCATCTCCGCTTTGATCAACGCACTGCTGATTCTTCGATACAATGCACTCGATGACGGACTTCCTAGCTAATGGAATACTGACTGATCTTGAATATTACTGATGAAAAGGTGTTGCTTGACAGTTTTCAAGCTGCACAGACAACGCTAAAAGCTACATCGTACTCTGCTAAACATTTCAAAATGCGTTTTCAGCTTCAAAGTACAAAGTACTTCTGCAAGACTACTGTGATTATGTAATTTGGTGCTGGTTAATGGAATTATGGAGGTTACTGAACAGCTCGTTTGTTTGGAAGCTACATCACCTGTGACGGAAGTGTAGGGAATGCGATAGAAACAGGTATCTCTAAAGCTGAAGTGATATTCTCTAATATACGACACCTCTGGCGACAGAGAGAAATCTCTCTAAGGCTTAAAGGTCACGTATACTAGGCGACAGTGAAGGTCTTATTACTTTATAGCAGCGGAACTTGGCCGCTCAGGATAGAATAAGTGAGCTGTCTTCATGTATTTGACCACCGATGTTTGAGCTTAATCACTCGTATCGGGTGGCACCAGGGAGTAAGCAATGAAGAGGTTAGAAAGCGGGTATTTGGTAGTGATTGTCAGACGAGTTGTTTTGTTCGATCGTTACATTTACACATATTTATATGGTTAGGCCATGTACTAAGGATGCCAGCTAGTCGTTTGCCACACCGAACACTTTTTGGTGACGCTGCGGTCGACTGGCGTAAGGTGTGATATGGACAGATGATGACCTGGTGTAGACAAATGAAATCGTTCACGGAGGAGTTGGCTACTGTAGACTGGGTTTGTCTTCCGGACTGGAGCCCTCGCGACTCACAGAGTCGGTGGCTTGAGACGTTAGGTGAGATGGCGGCTAACCGAACTCAGTAGCGTGAATGTTGTCGCTGTTTGGCTGAGTTGTCTGTGAAGTGGGTGCATTTAATGACGCGGGGCAGTGAAAGCCGCAAGGAAGCTGTCTTGCTGATGACGCCTTACTTTCACTTACAGCTCGGTTGTTTGTTTGCAAGATGTAGGCGCCTCGATTTTTTGTTTGAATGCAGATGTAGCTATTCTTTATTGGTGAGGTCCCCCCTTTCCTTTTTTTCTCCTCTCTTCCTACATAGGATTTTTTCCCCTTTGTGGTTGTGTGGCAGTTAAGCATCGATGTGAACCACTGATGTATTGGTGTCTATAGTGATGATAATGGTTCCAGAACGCTGTGGGTGCGCGACCAGTTGGCGAAATAAAGGCGTTGCACAGCCTGCGAGGGTTCAGTCACGTATGCCGCATACCAGCTGAGCGTGTACAGTACCAAGCATTATATACTGAGACCATGAACAGCTGGGTAAAACTGCTTGGTGGTCAAACAATAACGTGACTGCGAACTAGGAAAGCTCTGAGTTTTATTGAGGAAAGTGGGTGGGTGTCGCCTGGCTGACTGAGATCCTTACGACCACTCGAATAACTGGCTAGAAACGCTGTCAGAGATGGCGGTGTAACGCTTCGTCATTTCTAGTTTAGTTTTCTTCCAGTATACTTCACATCATTGTTGAGGTGAACGGTGGCCCGAGCTACGGTACCTTCTATTCAGGTTCAACGTCGTTGTAATGACGATGGGCGATTGCACTGTATTAACGACGCCCAACTACCATTCGTGGATACTATATTTGGTTGTCATGACTGTTCCCGTGTGGGTTTGAACATCCTGACGGCATCCGGTCCACGTTTGTCACATGGTAGCAAACGCCCATGGTTTAAAAATTAGAATCTGCTACCACTTCTGGTTAACCACCAACTCCAATTCTGGCGAAGTTCAGTACGACAGAGACTTGCAATTCAAATGTAGGGAGTTACAAAGGTAATCTAGTGGAGCTGAATTCTTTCTTTCTTAAATAAGGACAACAGTTCACCTACTGGAAAGGGTCGTCAGGATTTAAAGTATATTTTATGTGATGCCACTATTAACCGGGTGCTTACAACGTTTTTAAGGGGCGTCCTTTTAACATTGAATTGCTTAATTTCACCTGAGAGATTTTCATTTTGTTTGCTATGTTGTTAGGCGTTTTGTAGTTCGTAATACTAATACACCTTATCGTTACATTTCAGGTATCCTTACTTTCATTTGCTTGCTTTTTTATTCACCACAAGAGTGATTGCAGCCAAGCGATATGAATGGAGAGAAAGAAGTCCCCAAACCAGTCCATAGCGTTCGCACTTATACACTTGAGAAATATCAGATGCTTCGGTACGAAGTTTCCACCGCTTCTAGCATTGTACTTGTTTCTGGCACAGCTGAAATATACGGGACAGAGCTGGTTTGTGGTTGTGAATTATTGTTGACTGCTGGACAGCGTGGATCAATTATGACATTTCACGGTTGTAAAATTGCCGTCCATGGCCTCGGTATCACAACATTCCTGATAAGTGCTGCAGAGGATCAAGAAATCCCTCATGTTTATATAAATATTCATGCCAGTTTGGAAGTTCTTCGTCAGAAGGCAGTTCAAGATCAAAGTCGGGGTCCTCGTGTTCTCGTCTGTGGTCATGAGAGCGTTGGAAAATCCACACTATGTCGGACACTGGCCAGTTATGCAGCACGACGGAAGCACAAACCTATTCTGGTGGATGTTAATGTTGGACTTAATCAGGTTTGTTATTGGTTAATACATGTGTGTGTGCATGAATATATGCATACGTATAATTGTTTACTATCCTCACTTACAGTTCGGAAAATCCAAATCTTCGACCTTATCTCAGTTAAGGCTCGAAATGGCTGTGTAACGTGATTCCGAAAAGAAATCGGTTTACTTCCGCCTTCGTTTACTAAACACGATTTCTCCGTCTCTCCAGCTTCCCGTCAATCAATTGAGGGTTATAATCAGCCAGTAACAACTCAACGTCTTTGCTGTAATCAAATGTCAAGTTGTACTTACATTTAGAGGACACTGTGGTGGATGAGCTTCGTGGAAGGCTATCAACCTACTAACATCAGGTTGTTTGTTACTTAAGAAAAGTCTCAGGTCCTTGTGTTGCAAAATTTGAGGCTTTTTCCAAGCTTAGATAGAAATAGGATGATTGAACTGAACCCTTGTTCTTTTAAAGAGAATGCTACAGAGATAATAAGAATAACATTAACCTTTCCTCATACTGTTACATGACGTTCACAGTTGACTTCCTGCAATACCACGCTCTTGTCTTATTTATTGGACATTGACCTTGACGGACTGTTGTTTTGTGTTGAAACCAGTTCCTCTTCCGTTTTTTTCCTGTTTAGGTATGCCCAGCATACTAGTAACTAGACGTTTCTTACAAGCTTAATGCTCCCAAATACCAACGCCAATGGAGAGTAATCTAAAAGTCTCATTGGTATTTCACTCCGTACACCGCGGGACCTAATGAATCCTATATGCAGAAGTTGCTGATTGGTTGCTTAAGCCTTAACAGCTTTACCCACATGAGTAGTGACTTCAGCATTTGTCCTTATCGCGATCTAATTACTTACAGTGTCATCAGTGACATTTGTAGGTAGTAAACTATTGTCAGCTGTTGATATACTCCCACGGACTGAGCACGTTAGTTGACAGTAATAATGGATCTGTGATCTTTAACGATCAGTTTGCTCAGACTAGTTGTGTATGTGAAATCCGTTGCCTCCGTCTCGAACTACTCTACTTTTACATTCGTGCGTTGACCGAATTTTTACCTACACAAACTGAAACGTAGAGCTTGTTGTCGTGTATTATTACTTGCTTCGCTTACATGATGTTTTATGAGTGCAGACCATGCACTCAGTCATTACTTCGTACTCAACCGTCGTGTGGCTCTCATTAATTCGGTGCAATTTCATCGAACTTAGCATGGTTATTGATAAAAACGAGAGCGTTTGTGTAACGAATAGACTTGTGAGAAGTAACCGAGAGCGCACAGAAGACAACGCCTGGTAGGAAGGCTTTAGTCATTCTGAAAACGAGACATGTGATCTATAACGTAACGAACAGAAAAGGTAGATTAGGATAATTTATGGAGGGATCAGTATGATAGGGAAGTGGACAGTATGATATAGAAACAATATACGATATTCTTTCCTGTCGTGAAAAAAAATTAACTAACGTAAATGTGGAGTATTAGAAGTTAACTGTCCAACGTATGAAATGGGTTATTTTGGGACATAGATAATGGCAAATCTGTGAAGCGAGGTTGCGCCTCGTGATTTCGAAGTTAGTAAGGTCTAACCCTTTGTTGATGGAAGAGAGGATTTTCAGCGTTTGTTTCTGATACAGTAATAGTTTCTGTCGTGTCGGACATAGTGCACAGTGTGTCAACAATAGAAGGGTTTGAAATAGGGTCTGGCAAAATAGGTTGTGTCGGTTGAGTTGTGTTTTTAATGAGAGCCAATTGTCGTAGGGATACCGTTTTCTCACGACCATCTGGAAGTCGAATGTGGGCATATTTAGGGTTACTCTCTAACAGTTCAACTTCTACTAAGGGATCGTACTTGGATGTTTGGACATTCTTCCGATATAGTACTGGTCCAGGCGTAACGAGCCACTGAGGCAGACTGGCTCCTGCGGGCGATTTCCGACTATGCGGAAACATGCGTTCGTGAGGAGTAGCGTTGATAGCGGTACACAGCAACGACCTGATAGTGTGCAGCGCGTCCGGAAGCACGTACTCCCACTGGTCAACATCCAGTGCTTTGGAAGAGAAGCAGTTTTCCATATAGTGCCATTGAGCCTTTCAACTTGACCATTGCCTTGTGGGTTGTAACTCGTGGTCCTGCTAGTGTTACACCCCGATCGTGAAGGAATTATCTCAACTCCTGCGACATAAGTGTAGATCCTCAATCGGAATGAACGAACGAGGGCATTCCAAACATGGGAAAGAGGTCTGTTAATCGGCTGATCACAGTGGATGCAGACATATCTGGACAGGAAAAAGCGAATGGGAAGCGGGAGAATTCGTCAATTACAGTTAGTATATAGTGGTTGCGAGTGGAAAAGGGAATTGGTCCTTTGATATCAATACTAAGACGTTCAAAGGGCCGCGTTGCTTTAATTAAAGGACTGTTGGAAGGACTGTAGAATTTCGGTTTCAGTTGAGAACAGACGAAACATTGTTGGATAACGGACTTGACATTGTCTAGGGAAAAAGGCAAATTCTTTGTTTGAACAAAATAAGACAAACGAGTAATTCCGGGGTGGCAGAGAGAATCGTGGAGCTTTTTAAGATAGTCTATAGAAAGAGTTGATGCACAAAATGCTCGAGATAGAGTATCAGCCGCAGGATTATCGGAACCAGGGCGATAAAGAACATCATGAGAAAATTGAGATAGTTCGATCCGCTAACGTTGAATTTTGTCATTTTTGGTCTTACTAGCAATTTTCGTATCATACATAAAAGCAACAGAACGTTGATAGGTTCATAGCTTGAAGTTTGTTCCAATCAGGTAGTCACCATTTCCGGATAGCTTCAATAATTGCGTAAGCTTCCTTTTCAACAGCGGAATGGTTTCGTTCGGTTGCAGAGAGAGTACTTGAGAGAAAGGCCACGGGGCGGCCACTCTGATTTAGTGTAGCAGAGATTGCTATATCTGAGACATCAGTTTCAACGATAAGGAGAGCATCTCTGGCAATGGAGAAGAGTGAGGCTTGAACTAGTCCAGATTTAGGGGATTCGTAGGCACAAAATACATCGTTGGATAGTGGAAAGCTCTTGTTGATAATCAGTGGGTGGATTTTATCTGAAAAATGGGAAAACCACTGGGAATAATATGAGAACATCCCAATCACTCTTTATTGTGCTTTCAAGTTTCCAGGTTCAGGCAGCTTGATTGACGCTTCGAATCGATCAGGATCTGGCCTCACGGATCCTTTGGATATTTCATATACCAACAGACAAATTTATTTGGTGGCGAAAACACTTGTTTCGATTTGGTGTTAGTCCATATTTATCGGCCACTTGCAGAAAACGATTGAGATTAGTCTCGTGACCGTTCGCATCTTTTCCGCATACGGTAATATTGTCGACGTAGACAAAGGTTCCCTTGAGCGTTCCTCGACGTATCAGCTCGTTTATCGCTCGCTGGAAGCATGCAACACCATGGGTCACTGTAAAAGGTGTGCGGCGGAATTTGTATAGGCTATTGCGCGCTTCAAAAGCGGTATATTGTCTTTCGCTTTCGTTAATGGGTATTTGGTGATAGGCGCACTGGAGGTCCAGTGTACTGAGAACAGTGAATTGTGAAATTTTGTCTACCATGTCGATACGAGGGAGGGATAGGCGTCCCGGTAGGTGAACCGATTAATAGTTTGGCTATAATCGACGACCATGCGACGTTTATGGCGATCGTTTGTAGTGTCCGAGACTTGTGCACGCCACGGTGATCGCGAAGGTTGTAACAATCTTTCGATCTTGGTCTAAATGAAAACCTCGTCACAGTGACTGTCGTCTCGATTTAGTACGGATTGGACGGCAAGAGGGATCGAGCTAAGTGAAGAGGGAGGGAGCTGGAAGAGTAGCGGCAGCTAGGCTACATAGTGAAAATGAGGGTTGAACACCCTGGAAGGATATTTCCACAGATTTGTATCGTTATAAGAAGTCATGCCCTAGTAACACGTCAGCACACAAATTGGGGAGGATGGACGATTTAGCATCTCTGTAAGGAGTACCTTTGTGACATAATGAAACAAGACAGTGGCCTTTGGTGTTACTGGCTATTTGTGTGGAAGCCAGGACGATTTGGTTACTTGATGGCAGTTTTGTCCACTGACTTCAGAGTACGACCGCTTCAGAAACATAGCGCTGTGTCAACCAGCGCTTGTAGGGTTATTCCATTGATTACCACTTCAGTGATAGCTTTGGTAAGGCTAGTTGGAGCTGCAGCAGTGACGATATATGAGGTAAGAAGTGGAGAAACTGTTGCCATGTGTTTCGAACGAGTAGCAGAACGACAAACCTTTTGGTAGTGACCCCGTTTCCCATATGGTTTACAAACTGAGTCTCTAGCTGAACATTTGTGGCGAAGATGTTGATCATACCTACAAAAAAAGCAGTTAGTTCGGGCTGCAGCTAGTATGGTCTCGTAATGACCGTTAGGTTTCTTTGCAGTATTTGGTGAGGCGTCGGTAGCAGCTGTGTTGTAAATTGTAGGTTGAAATTACGCGAACGAATGCGATTGTTGCTGAGCCAGGTCTAAAGCCTTCGCTTGATCGTAAGCCGTTTTTACGTCTAAAGTTTTGTGTTCAAGCAATCGTTGGCGAATCGAGTTGGATAAGAGTCCACTTATGAAGGCGTCGCAGATAGCGTCCTCTTGATTTTGCTCCGCGCTGACAGCTTTGAAATTGAAATCCCTGGCAAGGTTCCGGAGTTTGTGTATGAACTGGTCGAGAGTTTTATTGGGAGCTTGTTTACAAGTTGTTAAAAGGTGGCGTGCAAAAATTTCATTCTTTTGTTGTATGTAGAGAGAGTGAAGTGTGGTGATAGCAGAGTCATAATCAGTACAGTATGAGATGAATTTGTATACGGCGGGGGACAAGAAGTGTATAGGCTTATTTAGATCGTCAGGTTTATGGGGAGCAGTCAATAGAAGAAAATTTGAGAAAGTATATAACCAATGTTCCCATACGTCCGGTCGTAGCAGACCATCCATTATTTCTTATTGATTAAATTGTAACGAATAGACTTGCGAGAAGTGACCGAGAGCTCAGAGAAGATAACGTGTGATAGGAAGGCTTTAATCAATCAGAAAATGAGGTATGTGATCTGTAATATAACGAATAGAAAACGTTGATTAGGATAGTATATGGAGGGATCAGTATGATAGGGAAGAGGACAATATGATGTAGAAATAATATATGACAGTTTGATGATCGATCTAAATGAGAAAGGTTGACCAATGGGTCGTGCTTTCACTCCGGATAGTCGAGTGACCTGGGATACTTGAGAAATTGTTGGCCGTGCTGTTAAGTGACAGTATATGGTTTTCAAAATTGCATGACGTTTATCCAGTCTGTTTGTTTTGTTATTCCGTCAATTGAAAGAAATGAGCTGGAATTTCTCGGTCTCATTGCTAATGATTTCAACAGGCAACACATCGCGGATCTTTTCAACAGCACGCAATAAGCGTTGGTGCCGAAATCCACATAGAAAGTTTATCAACTCTGTGGTAACGGACGAGAACCTTTTCAGACAACTTCATATTGACTACATCGTCATTTTTGTCACTGATTTGTGTACGCTACTGAAGCCTGTAGTTAGAAGTGGGACTTACTGGCCAATCTGACAATCGAGTAGTCAATGAACAGTCGTCAGTCAGCAAATGTCCGGTTGGGTTGACAGTAAGAGCGCTGTTGGATCCATTCGGACTGGGCATTCAAAGCATATGCGCTTCTCTATTTTCATTGCGACATCAGAAGACGTGTTGCTAACTATCAAGGTTTTGATTCCCTCTCGTTAGCAACGTACTAAAAATCCATCTGAGTCTACACATTAACTGGACATGACAACAGGCGAACGGAAGAGTGGGCCAAAAGGTCGAGACAAGGGTGATCTGCTGTCACAATTGAATGGCTTTCGCGCATATATCAATGATCGTGTTTTGGTCATAATCGCTCCACTAATTGCCAATAACTGCGTCGACGTTATGTCACAACACATTGACGAAGGTCAGTGTGCCGATTTCACGACCGGCTGATCTGAGATGCCCAGTAATCGGCGATTCCTTAGTTTCTTATTCAACCGTCCGCTTGGTTGCCAACTCGCCTCGTAGACCGGATCAACGGTAAGAGATACTGAAACGCGCACACCTACAGTTCCGCTGTATCCCACTATAGCAGCGGCCAACTGAGCCTCTCATGGACTTGTCCGATGGTCTATGTGTCGAATTTGGTCAGGGCGTCACCAAAGATTCCGTTGAACCTGAAAATTCTTCAGTTGATCTCTAGACGGATTCACAGGCTGATCTTGAATATCAGTATATATCAGTATACCTCTACATGAAGCTATATTTGCATGGCTTCGCATACCTGTGGTTTTGTATATATATACTTCCCTTGTTTGATTTAGATTCCTCATTTAGGGTAGTCATTATCTTTCACTTTCCAGCCTTAAACCTATTGCTTATGAACATCGTCTCATCAAAGTACTGTTTAGCAGAGCCGAAACGACCTGATCGGAGATCAGCTTGGTCCAGGAGAGTTTTCATCTGAAACCTTGTTGTTACACATTACCTTCAAAAGTTTATAAATGTTTGCTGCAAATAGAACTCATAAAGATCTCTTACGTGCGCAGCGCTCTGGGGGAACGGTTTTTCCAGGGAATCATTTCACTAATGCTATAGGCTATAAGCCTCAGTCCACTTTTGACTGCGTATGCTCTGCCGGCAACTTGTGTTTAGTACTTTTCGTCTAGGGGAGATATTCACAAACGAGAGATATAATACACCTAACCACTTTGTCTCATACGTTATCTGTCAGTCCACTTGCAGCTTCAAAAAAATGTACATTTGCAGAAAGGATCCATGTTAGCGTCAGTGTATGACCAGGCACCTTTCCAGATGGCAGATTCAACTAGTTATGCGATTCAACAACTAATCGGATGGCCGAACAGGAATTCTGTGGTAATCCATGACCTGACAGATTGTGGCAGACAATCAACACGATAAGCTTCTGTGTTGTCACGCAACAGTAACTCGAATCTGTTGAAGCGACGGCGATGAATCAGCGAAAGCTAGTATTATATTCGCGAATGACATTCATACGTGATATAGGCCTACCCTCATTTTGACCTACCGTCTTTGTTTCTCTCATTCGTCATGATTACTCATGTAATATGCACAGATCTTGATTTTGGCACGTGATTGACAAAATAAAATCCAAGTATTGACATGCTCCTATTCTGCGCCTTCCTCTTTTTTTATGTGTTTTGAAGTTAGTTGCATTTTAATCGTATGAAGTGATATTTTTGTGCGGAGCTTAACTACTGCATTTTCCACTGAGTTATTTCCCTATTTTGTTCGAGCCAGTGTTAATGTTAGTCACCCTTTGGCGACGATAGCCATCCGATGACACTACTCACATACTTTTTCGATCTACAACTTCTAAATGCGATTGCTTTTTGACTTTTGCTCAGTCTTTCTTTGGTACTGTTCGACTGAACTCGTGACTGGTCCACATTTGTTCGTCCGCCGTAATTACAGTTCCTTGTTTCTCCTTAATGTGTTCTCAGGTTTGTATTCCGACCACGCTGACTGCAGTGGCAATTTCGAAACCGTACGATCTCATGGAGGGTTGGGGGCTGGAAGAGGATCCTTTGGTGTTTTGCTTCGGGCATGTCGACCCGGCGAGTAATTTAAACCTTTACCGTGAGCAGGTAATGCATTTCTTATATGGTTGTCTGTTGTTTGACGCGTCTACAAATCTTGTTTACGGTATTTTCGGATCGTTTTATTCAGTGACGTCAACAATTTTATCAACTTTTATCTTACCCATTAAAACTTCATGCCTCTTGAATGTATCCGCATGGACCAGTAGGACTTGGTAATATCTATTTCACATTGAACTATCCATGATCGAAACTGTATTTATGCTGATATACAACCCATAAGCAACTTTCATCGCGCTCATATTGCTGTCATGAGCTGAACAGGTTTTATATATTCAAATTTGAGATCGATCAGCTTATGCACTGATACTCATGTCACCATCAGTTTTTGCTCATCTACTCCTTCTACGTCAGTTAGTTATGTGATGTTCTGCTGATTGAGGTACATCTCAGCAACCCTTCATGTTCTCCGATAGGTCAATAGGCTTGCCGAACTGGTCAACATCCGGTCGGAAAACGACGCGAAAATCTTCTCCAGCGGTTGTATCATCAATATGAGTGGTTTTCGGAAGGACGATTCAGACGGCGGAACAAGCAAGGAGAAAGGAATTCAAGCAATCAGAGCCACTGCAGCCGCTTTTGAGGTGAGTTGTTGATTGATGTGGTCTGGACTGATGCTCGGACAGAAAAACATTTTAGTTCTCTGTTGCAAGATTTCCACAACTGTGACTGTATCGCGCGATTTCCGGATCTGTTGGAAAATTCTTCTTAAACGTTTCTGACACCTAAATTTTCTATTTTGCCCCGTTGTATATAACTCCCTCTCAATTTTGCAACCCAACCATACTTACTCACCCGTACATACTGTTTTACTCGTTTGGAGGTCATTGTGTAACCTATTTGCTTTTATCTGATGTGCTTCACTGAAGGTGAACTTTTTCTGTATTGTTTACATTATTAAAAAGACCTGTAAGGTGACTTTTTATATTCATTTTGTAATGTTTATTCAACTGTAAGTAGTCGATTTGTGATTTACTGCAAATTTTTACAGTTGATACTGACCGTTACAGTTGAGGTATGCGGTCGACTGTTTTACACATTTTATTGTTTACAAAATAGTACCGTAGGACCTTCGATCACATTTCATCTGAATTCGGTAGTCTTTATTTCTCTACGCGTTGCTCGAAGACGGTTCGGTCGTAACAGTAGCCTCGTACATATGCAGTGGGTAAATCCAATACTAAACCGTAGGAATTGCGTGTATGTTTTTGGCTCAGGTAAGTCTAATATACTGGCTCGCGTGTTGTTACATATGCTTCGGTGCCTCTGATGCATTTTCTGATTGTTTTGCTATTACTTGTCGTGCCAACCAAGTTAAGTTGGTAACGGTTATCGAATAGCCAATGTGCGACGGGTTTAATGAGTGAAGGCTTTGATTTCGGTATGGGTTCCGCATGGCATCACCAGCCTCCTGACTGAGACCCAAATCACGAACTTACATACATGATGCGAAGTCTAAATAAACAGAGTTCTGGTTATGAAACCTTGGTTGTTCCTGTACCATGCTTAACCTTTTGTTTGAAAGAAATCAGATATTCTTTTAAGATAAACAACATTTGCGAGGTGCAGATAATGAGGTTTATCTCCCGAAAGAATGCTAGAATTAATCGAAAATAGGCGTTCCAGGCCACCTTATCCAATCCTTGCGTGCTGCTACAATTGCACGGTTATTGTCCTAGTTCGTTCTCAACCATCCGATCATCTACACTGGTCTTCATGCATGCTTTCAGATGTCATTTACCTGCCCATGTCTCTCGCTGCCATCCTTTACGATCTGCGTGGCCTGCCATGCGAGCTATATCGCTGAGCTATTGGTTGACGACCTATACTGCTGTGTTTTTGTTTGCAGTTATGACACTTCGTATTGTGCATGAATTCGTCATTGGAACAGTGTTGCATGGACGTTCTGCCGATAACTTATGGAAAATGGCAAGCTTGTTGTGGTTTCTGAACATTCAACCGTCCGCACCGAGTTTTACATACAGGTGTATCCCGAACATATTTCTCCGAGTTCCATCTGTTGTCCCTTATTCAAAAGAACGATGGTGCATTGCATGCGTTCATTTTTGCCTCAAGCAGACGTGTTTAAACCTTTGCGTCAAATTTCACATTTTTATTATACTGCTCGCAACGTTTAAGTACTGCCTATGGAACGATATCTATCCATTTACGGCAGTGACAGTGGCTCTTGCTGCTGCTCTCAGTTGTCGTATTCTCATTAGCTTGTCTATATGAATTTCAAGAAGACGAATTGGATTGGATTAAAAAACCGCCGACACGGGACCATCGTACGACCGCTAGTTTTTACTCCCATTGTACACGAAAACGAATCAGAAAGTGTGCTTTTATGACAGTAGATCGTAAAGCATGTAAACCTTGGATACCATTGACTACTAACGAAGTGTTTATCAATTGATCCGGCCTCTTTGGGTCTCAACATTGCGCATGCTGGAGAGTTGAATTCACAGACTGTGAATGGGTCTCGGAATGGTGTTCTAGACACTTATATGCCAGATCGAGGGTTGAGAAAATTATTGGTAGTTCTAACGTCAACCCAGCACTATAATGTTATTAGAGATTCGTATCATGGATTTGTGTTATTTATCAGATTTTTTTAGTTCTGGTTATTTTGTTTCTGTAGCCTTTTGTCTCTCCTGCTTCATGACAATTCTCTTTTGGGCTGCTTCTTTGTTTCCAACTACTCCAACTTGTATCATTTTTAGATCGATGTTATATGTGCTTGTAGTTCCTTACCCAGCCTTTTCAATATTTGTGTTTTTGATCTCGTGACGACCTAATCGAATTTCGTGCCCCTGCGTACTGTCATTGTCGCATTCAGTGATTCACCCCCCCGTTATATACTCTTTTAAATTCACGTGTATCATAGTCCGTTCAACCTGGTTCACGAGGGAGATGGAAATGTTTACGCAAAAGAAGTATTACGTAGAGTTGCTTGCATATTCTAAGCCTGAGTCCCTACCGTTTGGACTAACTGAACATACACGGTGTTCTCTGTCGAGATCATTGGTCAACTCGTGCACTGCTCATAGGAACTTGTTGCTGAACGTTTAGATGTACTAGTTTGGTCATGCGTTTAATGTAAGGTGGCTGAAGTAATAAGACAATTTTTCATATCACATACACAAAGACGAGGACCCGGTCCAGGATGGAATGCACATTATTAATGCATTCTGACGAGGGTAAATCTGGTGACGTTACAGTCTCCGTTTTAAGATTTCCGGATGTCCTCTCCCTTACTCCGGCGACATTTTCTGTAATTGCATGTAAATTTAAATCGTGTTAATGGTTTTTTCCTATCGTGTTCTCCTTTATCCCTATAACTGTACACACTATGTGCATTGCAGTTGGAGAGGTGTTGTTGAAAAGTCGCCACCTTCTGGAACGAAATCAAAAGCAGATTTTGTGGCACAAAACAAATATAAGTTTATTGAATTTCTGTTGATTTTATGGACAAGATGCATCAGTAAAATGAAGAATCACGATTGGTACCCACGCCTTGGCTTTCCTATTGGCCGGCCCGGCCCCACCTTTAGCGCGTTTGTTTTAACGTGTGACGTACTTAACTTGTTTTACCCCGATGCTCGTTGTAACAACATCCGATGCTAAGGCAACGTGCTATCCTGATCGGTCACCGAGCTGACATATCAGTCTGCTTGAGTTTTCGACAGTGATTGACCATAGCCTTCTGTGAATCGCCAGTTGATTTCCTATCGATGCGTTCGTCCACTGTACAGCTGTAAAGAATCAAAGTTTGATGCTGATGGAGTGTATTTCCCCGTCATACCCAGTGGTCTGTATTGAACGTTCGGTGACCCGACTTCATTGGGATGTCTGCTGACATATACCTCTGTATAACCTCGGAGCTGTAATGCGGTGTTTCCCTCTCCACCCTCTGTTCCACTGCTTCGGCTTGATCTGACTAGTTTAAATAACTCTAAAAATATAGAACAATACCACGGAAACCCTTAAGTCATCTAAACCTGTCATCAAATCGTGAACAGGTGGTATCGAGATATTCAAAAATGAAAATAATAGTTCTTCCGAGAAATGAGAAAGGTGTAAACACTTAACTGTTATGCATGATGTTCGACTTGTCATACTGAAAGTCCCCGATTATTGATCGTTGAAGCTCTGTTGGTCTTGTAGCGCAGACTACAATGACTGATTTATGAAATTACTTACATTCCTGTTCTTACCGTTCTTAATTTTGGAAAGATTCTCTTCCGTCTGAATATGCAACTTACGGATTAAGACAAACCGTCATCACTCAGAAATATATCGTCATTCTGTCACAGCGAGCTGTATGAAAGGAAATTAGCTTTTTTTCTCGAATAATCTTCAAGCTGCTTATTCCACAACCTGGACAAAATTGGTGCGGATATTGGTGTACCCCTTGATTTCACGCAACTCAGTAGCTGGTCTGGTTGATCTCTACCGTCGACCGAGGTTGACTGTTTCCAGATTTTCTTATAGGTTGTCGGACGTAACATTGGACTGCTGGCTTGATCCGGATGACTACTGATTCCTACTCTTTTTTTAGGTTGACACCATTTTGGTAATCGAGGATGGATTCCTTGAAACCTTTCTTCGTGAGGATCTCCCTTCAGAAGTGACCATTGCTCGTTTGCCGAAGTCCTCCGGAGTTGTGACTCGTAGTGCCGAGCAGTGGACACGACAGCGGGATGCACGCGTGTGTGCCTACTTGCATGGTGAAAATCCCTTCCGACCACTTCATCCCCATCAAATCACACTGAAGGCCAGCGAGGCAAGTTTTTATTATTTTCAGATGCTTCCAGCGAACTGTTTATGTATGGCGTGATCGATCCAGTTAAAGCTTGAGTGTTTATTGGTGTGGTGCTCATCTTGGAAAAATTTAGTGTCATATTTTATCAGATGGCCAAACGCGTATGTTGACTAGACCTCGGTCATATGTCGAACGTTAACGCGTTTTGTAGTCATAGCAGTTGTGTTAAAGCCAGTTTGTTGTCTCATCGTGTTACTTTGACCATATATGGTTTTACTAATGAATGGTTTGGCAGAATTATGATTTTAGATGAGACTCAATTGTGAAAAGTCAGGGCTTCGGTTGGATTCGAACCAGCGACAGAAACAGCACGTCTCAACGCGGTAAGCGCTCTATCAGCGGAGCTACGAAGCCACGCCAGGAGCTCGGAAATTTCACGTTTGGACTCGGTTACCCACTCGTCCCACTGTCTCATATGGAATCCACCAAATGATCCAGGGGATTGACTACCCCGGCAGTATTTCGCTGGGATCCACCAACGCCACTGCCGAGCATTGAAGTTGTACTATTAATGAATGGCGTTTTTGGATTCCAGCGTGAACTGTTCGAGAAATCCTGCCGGGGCAGTCAATCCCCTGGATCATTTGGTGGATTCCATATGAGACAGTGGGACGAGTGGGTAACCGAATCCAAACGTGAAATTTCCGAGTTCCTGGCGTGGCTTCGTAGCTCCGCTAATAGAGCGCTTACCGCGTTGAGACGTGCTGTTTCTGTCGCTGGTTCGAATCCAGTCGAAGCCCTGACTTTTCACAATTGGGTCTTATCTGAAATCATATATGGTTTGACGCGTAGTAGTTCCTGCGAGGTCCTTCAGCTAAAATGGACAACAAAGTTTCCTGTGCACGATCATTGACATTTTTCACCTACTAGACAGGGATTCGTGCGAATATTTTCACTAGAAACTTTCCCATTTTGCTCCTCGTTTTACCTGAGTTGTTATTCATTTCTGTGGCTGACCGGACCAAAATGGACCAAGAACCTTTTTTTCCTGGCAGATTGAGTAGATTCTTGCCCTCGTAAGATCTAGTGCGGAGTGTTTGGAACAAGTCAGGTAACCGGTTACAGATAAATCGGTGTTTGCAGGTAATCCACTTGAGACTGTGGATAGTTTCACATACTTGGGTAGCACTACCTCATCAGCCTGTAGTATTGCTGATGAGATATCAGCGAGGATTGCAAAGGCACGAGTTGCTTTTGCCAAACTGCGTCATCTGTGGCGTCGAAAAGACGTCCGGTTATTGCTGAAAGGAAGGGTATATAATGCCTGTGTGCGTTCCATCTTGCTTTATTGTTTGGAAGCGTGGCCTTTTCACAAAGAAGATATTAACAGGCTTGCTGTGTTTGACCATCGTTGTCTCCGCGAATTGGC